>BHEV01063435.1:0-24955 GCA_004319985.1 Emydocephalus ijimae | reverse complement strand
ATCTCGCTGATCGCGGTCTGACCTGAGTCTGTTGACCTCCTCTTCCTCGCTTTCTGATGAGGATTCGAGGTCTTCATGGTGAGTGGTCATTGCGTGCCTCTCAGAAAGGGGTGTAGGGTCACTGGCGAGTTGGCGGTGTGGTCCGTTCACTCGGCGCATTTGAGCTGCCGACTTCCTGGTTGCTTCTGCTGCAGTATCTGGTAAAACTCGTGTCTCCTGATGAGTGTTGGCACCGCTGGGGCATAATGGGCCTGGAGGATTGGGGCGAGGTTGTCCCAGTCCATCGTCTTGACTTCAGCTGGTTTTGCAAGTGCTTTTGCCATCTTAAAAATGGCGGGCCCGCAATGGGTCAGGAACACAGCTTGTTTCTTGCCAGGCGTAGCATCCTTCAGGTTGTTGGTCTCCAGGAACATCTGAAACCTGTCCATATACGAGTCCCAGTCTTCCTTAGCTGGGTCAAAGGGAGCGGGTGGTATGGCGCCACTGGTCATTTTGCCGCGATTGGTGCGCTCTCAGCCACGTGCTCTGTTAGCGTTCAATGAGTGTTCATTCAGCTCTCTCGTCTCCAAATCCCATCCTCGTCGCCAGTGTTAGATCTGGGAGAGTGGGCGCAAGGAACGGAGACGAGGCATCGAATAGTGACTCCAACTTTTTATTTGTGACTTCAGAACAGAGCAAAATACTAGGGCAGCAGCAGCTCCTTTTATAGAGCTGGCTGCTGTCACAACACCCAATGATTTGAGTTTGCCACGCTGAGAGCGTCCAATCAGCAGCGACCCGCTATCAGCCAATCCGATCAGCCAAAACTGACCAATCATGATCTGCTGTCAACGGGCCAATCAGAAGTGCAGGTTACGAGCCTGTCGTGGAAAGAAAACTATTAGAATTGCAAGCTAACGAGTTTGCTTAGTTCGTAACACCTACCTCACAGGAAGACCAGTTGTTCCTATTTGGATTCTAGTTAAAGAAGGGGTTTTCTGGTCTCACCATCCAACTCTCTTTGAATTAGGAACTAACTGCCTCAAAGTTATTCTACAAATAAATAAAACATATTTAGGTGGCCTGGTTCTATTGGAAATAGGCAGGGCTTTCTAGTTTCCGAAAAAACAAAACTTTAGTATTTAACATTTTCTTTATATAATATCTGAGGTAGCACAATTGTAGGAATGCATGATGTTAAAATGCATGCAGAGTAGAGGTCACAACAATCTTAATTTAAAGGTTATTTTAATTCTCTTCTAAGGCATTCTATTCCATTGTTGACAGTTCTTACCATTATTTTTATGTATTTTATGTGATTTGTCAATTGCTTACAAGATGATAGGTATAAGTATAAACATAGTTATGAATACATGCATACATATAAGAAAAAAATAAAAGAAACAAAAGGACAGGGACGGTAGGCACATTGGTGCGCTTATGCACGTCCCCTACAGACCTCTTAGGAAAGGGATGAGGTCAATAGTAGACAGTCTAAGCTTAAAGTTTTTGGGGTTTGAAGAATAAACCACAGTCAAGTAGAGTATTCCAGACATTGACCACTCTGTTGCTGAAATTGTATTTCCTGCAATCAAGTTTGGTGCGGTTAACCATGAGTTTAATTAATTAATTAAATGATTAATTAATAATAAATAAATAAATTAAATGAATTTAATTAAGAAATTCTTCCTGAAGTCACCTTGAATTCTACTGATTTAAAATAGAAAATTACTGTTTTTCATCCTGGTTCCCGTGTTGATTAATTTTCCACTCTAACTGGGTATTGGTATCTAGGTCATGTTGCAAAGCACTAACTCTGAAATTGCACTTGTACATTCTGAAATCCTTCCTTCCTTCCTTCCTTCCTTCCTTCCTTCCTTCCTTCCTTCCTTCCTTCCTTCCTTCCTTCCTTCCTTCCTTCCTTCCTTTTTCTCACTAAGCCCCTTTTCATTCTTTTTTTTCCCACTGTGTCTGCCATGTCATCGAACAAGTTGACAACTGACTCTGGAGCTTCACAGAGATTTTGTGAACTGGGACAAGACAAATTTGAGCTGACTGTCATCATTGCACCACAGGTGTGAAAAAAAAAGTCTGTTTTGAATTGCCCTGCCTGTACCTTGAGTTAAAGTACATTTCTATACCACTAATATTCTCATGTCTATAACCTTTAAGGGGTGAAATGTGCATTCTAGGGCAAAACTTTGTCAGATCAGAAGTGTCCACTACCACTGACACCAACTTGTCTGACCACACTTTGAAGACACCACTGTCGAGACTGAAGATTCCTTATGCTACCAAGTTATGCTATTCTGTAACATTTTAGGAAGGGATATTCTGCTTGTTTGCTTCTTAACAAATACAGGTAGTCCTCGACTTACACCACAATTGAGCCCAAAATTACTGTTGCTAAGTGAGACATTTATTAAGTGAGTTTTGCCCTATTTTATGACCTTTCTTGCCACCATTGTTAAGTGAATCACTGCAGGTGTTAAGTTAGCAACACAATTGTTAAGTGAACCTGACTTCTCCATTGACTTTGCTTGTCAGGAGGTTTGCAAAGGGGAATCCCATGACCTCGGGACACGGCAACCATCATAAATATGAGTCAGTTGCCAAGTGTCTGAATTTTGATCATATGACCATGGGACTTCTGCAACAGTCATAAGTGTGAAAAACGATCATAATCAGGGGTGGGATGGTACCGGTTCTGCCTGGCTCTGTAGAACTGGTTGCTCTGAAGAGCAGCAGGCACAGAACCGGTTCTGTGTCTGCTGTTGTTTGGGCCACCTGCCCATCCGGGCTCTTACCTGACCTTTATTTCCTGCTTTTTCAACTATCAGCTGCATTGTGCGGCACAGCTGCGGTTGAAAAAGCAGGGAAATAGAGGCTTTTCAAACGCTGTGCACTTGCACGCAGCACTTATCAGCTGTCCGGGAGGCACAGCTTTGGTTGTATTACACGCGCGTGCATAAAACGTAACTACTGAACTGGTAGTAACACCGGTTGAATCTCATCCCTGGTCATAATTCACTTCTTTCCAGAATCAGAATCAGAACAGAGCTGGGAGAGACCTTGGAACTCTTCTAATCCAGCGCCCTGCTAACGCAGGAGAACCTAAACCACAGGGTAGGATCAGTGCCATTATAACTTTGAATGGCCACTAAATGAACTGAAGTCGAGGATTACCTGCATCAGAACAGAAATCAAGACAACACTGGGCACTAAGCCAAGCTGCCATCCCATACTACAAAAGCATTACAGGAAGGGCGCAAAGCTCATTTGGAAGCCTTGCAACCCTACCCTATAAACGGCAGCTTTTTGATGCAGAACTGGCCCTCGGAACCACAGCATTGGGCTAATAACAATTTGTTTAGTTTTCTAACCTGCTGATAGGGAAAGATAGTTTACATAATTATCATTGTGTGAATGACAGATAAACATTTGGGTGAAGCATTTCAGCTGGTCATCAGGCCACCTCCTCCCTTTGAGGCAAGTTGAAAAAGTGCAGCAACTTTCACAAAAGGAAAGTAAGTGCTTGATGTAAACTCGGGAGACAAGAAGATTAAAAGACTAAGCTTTTGTTGTGTGCTTCTGTGGGTGGGTACTGAAGCATATAAGATTTGGAGAGACCTCACTAGCCTGTTTCCTTGGGGCCTTAATGCATCAATTCCCCGCATAAACTTCATCTACATTATTTTACATGACCTTGGGATATATTCATTTCTGAATAAAGTGTTTTCTTTTTTGCTTTCTTTTCAGAAACCACGTACACTCTGGGAGAAATAGTAAACATGGCCGTGAACTCTTGAGCTCTTATTTCTTTATCAAATATCCACTGTTTCCCCACACCCCCCAAGGTAAAATACCTGGGAAGTGTCAAATCTTCTTTGCACAAATGACAATAAACTCCGATTGCTACACTCCATCCCTGGCAGGTTTTACAACAATTGCCTTTCAGCTGCAAAGTATGCTACATGGTAGTCAAGAATCAGTGCTTCACTCACAGGCTCCTTGTTTAGCAGCATTGACCTTTCACTTACAGATACCGGTTGTTGAAAGTAAAGAAGAAAGCCCATAAAATATTTTTATAGCACTGTTGTGGATCATCCCCTTTCAAAATCTGTAATCAGAATCCTTATTCTGGAACATTTTAAATAAAGGGATAAGTTTGGTGTTATGACAAACATTATAGAAATAATAGTTGGCCGTGGGTCCAACAGCTGACTGGGAGATATTTTGCTTTATTCAGAAAAACAGAATTACAGAGATGGAAACAGAGGGGGTATTCAGCAGGTTCTGACCAGTTCTGGAGAACCAGTAGTGGAAATTTTAAGTAGTTTGAAGAACCAGCAAATACCACCTCTGGCTGGAGATTTTACAGTATCCTTCCCCTGCCACGCCCACCAAGCCACGCCCGCAGAACTGGTAGTACCATTGGTTGGAAGGGACCTTCTCCTTCAACCCCTGCTCAAGATTCTGTACAATTTCAGACAATTAGCTGTCCAGTCTCGTCTTAAAAGCTCCCAGTGATGAAGCAACCACGATTTCTGAAGGCAAGCCATTCCACTGGTTAATTGTTCTTACTGTTGGGAAATTTCTCCTGGTTCTAGGTTGGTTCTCTTCTTGATTACTTTCGATCTATTGCTTCTTGTCTTGCATTCTGGTGCTTTGGAAAATAGGTTGACCCCTTCTTCTTTAAATATTGGAAAACTGCTACCCTGTCACCCCTAGTCATTCTAGACTAAATATACCGAATTCCTGCAACTGTTCTTCATAGGTTTTAGCCTCTAGTCTCCTAATCATCCTTGTTGCTCTTCTCTGCATTTTTTCAAAGTCTCAACATCTTTTTTATACTGTGGTAGCCAAAAGTGGATGCAATGTTCCAGATGTGGTCTTACCAAAACCTTATCAAGCGGTACTAACACTTCCTTTGCTACTGCAACTTTAGGCAGGGAATTATCCGACTGTAAGAAAGATAACTTTTCCTTTGTTCAATGTAGCATCACTTGGTTTTTCAACATTTAATAACTGTACATTTGATAAGTAAGAGTTTTACATGTGAACTCACACTGAAAATCATTGTGCTACAGAAGCTACAACATAAAATGGCACTGCCCCATAAACAGAAAGGTCATTAGTCCATTTTGTATTATCTAATGTGAACACTGTTTGTCTCACAGAAATTTTCATCCCTTCATCTGAGAAAAATGAGGAACTTGTAGACTTCCAAATGTTGCTGAGCTCCAAGTTAAGGAAGTCAAGTCAGAATTGTCACGTAATGGATGTAGTAATATTGGACATGGGTGATATGGACATTCTGTGGGTGAGAAATATAGGGCAGAGAGAGCCCCCTTGAAGTGAGAGTAGAGGGAGACAAGCATCTAGCCAGTGAGAAAACAGGAAAGGAATGGTTATGATATTGCCATACTGAAATAGGCATGGGCCCATGAAGCAATAGCAATAGCACTTAGACTTATATACCGCTTCACAGTGCTGGGTCTCCCCAAGCAGTTTACAGAGTCAGTATATTGCTCCCAACAATCTGGGTCCTTATTTTACTGACCTCGGAAGAATGAAAGGCTGAGTCAACCTTGAGTCAGTGAGAATCGAACTGCTGAACTGCTGGCAATTGGCAATCAGCAGAAGTAGCCTGCAGCAAAGGTGGTGTTCAGCAGGTTTTGACCAGTTCTGGAGAACCGGTAGTGGAAATTTTGAGAAGTTCAGAGAACCAGCAAATACCACCTTTGACTGGATATTTTACAGTGTCTTCCACCTGCCACGCCCACCAAGCCATGCCCACAGAACTGGTAGTAAATTTTTTTGAATCCCACCACTGGCCTTCAGTACTGCATTCTAACCACTGTGCCACTGTGGCTCTTGTAAAATGAATGGAGTAACAGGAGAGGGCTGGTATCCAGGTACTGCTTCATTGGGTTGGATTGGTTGAGATGATATCTCTAGCAAAATATGGAGGATTGGAGTTTCAAGAAGCTAATATAGGGATCTATATTATATAGAGCACCTATACAAGCTAATATTTATGCACTGATAGTGTTAAGTTCTGCGCATGGGCGCAAGGAACGGAGACGAAATGGTGAACAATGAACTTCAACTCTTTATTAATCGTTCTGAACAGAGCAAAAACCTAGGGCAGCAGCAGCCCTTTTATAGGCAAGCTGCTGATCTAGTAACCAATAAGAAACGTGGAGTGTTAATCCCCTTAACCAATGAGAATGGCTCGTTAACAGCCAATCAGATTCTCCTGAACGGACCAATCCGATATCGCTATTATCAGCCAATCAGAAGTGCAGGACTAGAACCCTGCTATTTTTTAAAGGTTTTGATAAACTTTATTTAAGCGTTTTATTAGTTCATAACAGATGCCCATTGGAGATTTGAGACAGTGGGATAGTCTATTCCAAAGAAATTTGGTACAGGTCCCCATTTCTGACCATTGCCTATTTATCAAGGGTTGGATGACAGGATTACTAGAGACATGGCATCAAGTTGCTATTGGTAAATATCATGTCTCTGGGCCTCCTTCATTGCTCCTTCATATGATTATAGATGGACGCACAGATCAGATGTACATCATGAAGACATGATTGGGAAAAGACATGATATACACTTATCTGAGATTTGGCCACTAGGTTTTTGCATGTCTTCAGCAGCTCTGATGCCATGGTGGCACAGTGGTTAGAATACAGTACTGCAGGCTATTTCTGCTGACTGCTGATTGCTAGCGGTTTGGCAATTCAAGTCCCGTCGGCTCCATCCTTCTGAGGTTGGTAAAATGAGGACCCAGATTGTTGGGGGCAATATGCTGATTCTGTAAACCACTTAGAGAGGAAGGAAAAAGTACTGTGAAGCAATATATAAGTCTAAGAGCTATTGCTATTAGCTTAGCAATTATTGTTCGTGAGATCTTGGCTATGGTATGAAGCCCTGTCTCACACGCACATGGTTGGGTTTGAGTGTCTTATATTACACCAGGCATTAAGGGCAGAATGTGCTTACTGTTAATTTACTGACTGTCTGATTACTCCATTGCAGCAATCGTCTCCAAGCTTTTGGATCTCACTGCAGGGCTGTAGTGAATAACTGGCTTTTAGCGCTTCTAGGTATGTACATATGGCCTCACCATCATGGCTTCCAAGGTATTCTATGGCAAATGATCTTATAGGCTTCAACTTGTTAAGAATGCAAGAGAGATAACAGAGTTGTGGTTTCAGATTTCACAGACATGAGCTACTTTAGTTTACTAATTATAATATGCTAAAGATAATCCCAGTGCAAGTTCTACAATGAAGAATGAGATTAGATTATTACTGACAGATAATTGTTCTGGCTCTGTTTAAATAGCTTACATGAAGGAGACACACATTGTTCCATGTTCAAATAGACCTTATCATAAGGAAGTTTCTCTTAATGTTTACCTAAATTTGGCTTCTTTGCACTTTCTATATAGTGATGCTTTTTAATGTAATATTCTGGAGTAAATGAAAATGAAACTGTTTCATTTTATATGCAATAGTCCTTAAATTATTTATTTAGCTCTCACATTACTTTTAATTCAAACATCTCTAGATTAAATATACTCATTTCTTTCAAATAATTTCTCAATTTAAAGTCTTTCTCCTTTGCCTTATAGTTCACTGTCAACTAGACTCATTTCAGTTTATTGAAACATAGCATCCAGAACCAAGATGGACAAAATGACCAGTACAAAATAGGATGGAAATATTATTGTTCCATGATCTGATGATTTTTTTTTAATGAAACATCTGGATGTTTTTATGTGGAGATTGTATAACGCCACTAATGAAAAGCCATTACACAGCTATTCCATCTGAATAGAATGGAAGAAAGACAGGAAAAGATGAGAGAATTAGAATTGGAGTATGCCATCTTTTGGGAACCTTGGTTAAAATTAATAAGATAAGACAATCATTAGATAAACATTTTTCCAGATATAATCTAAGATTGCACTAGGATTTTTAAAAAAGAAACCACTTCATTCTGACAGTTCATGTCCAACTGGTGATTAGTAGGGCTACCCAGATTGTTTTTACAGGTACTACTGTCAAACTTATTCTCCCCACTTCCTATATTGTACTTGTTTATTTTGGCTCACAGGGCAACACTTATCACTGTTGAAATCTTGTGTTGGCTTCGGTCCAATATTCTTGTATGTCAAGATTATTTTGCATTTTAATAATTTGCACATAGAGTTCAAAATTTAAAAATTTGGGGCCTGTTCCACAAGAGGCAGGCAACTAATATTTCTGCAATATATTTATCAGTATGCAATCAGGGGGGGATAATATGAGTATATGTGTTTGTGTCATTTTAATGCACATTTTTAAAATGTCTTGCTCATTTTTTATTTGTTTTTATAAAACTCTTTTTTGGAGTTTTGTATTTTAACTTTTTTTTGAATAAAAATAAAATTCATGAAAAAATTATATTGCATCTTAATTCTTCTTATAGAACAGAAAATGGAATAGAATAGAATAGAATGGAGTAGAGCAGAGTGGACTAGATTAGACTAGATTAGAATTCTTTATTGGCCAAATGTGATTGGACACACAACAAAAGCTCTCAGTGTACACACATACAACAAAACGATAGGTCATCGATCATAAATAATTACAATCATTAATCATAAAATATAAACAATGTGATGAATAATAAGAAATCAGTAGAAGAAAATAGTAGGAAAGATGAGAAAGGATGACAAATGAGAAAGATGATAATAGTAATACAGCCTACTACATGGGTACATTTCTTAGGCCTGATCTAGTGCTGTGAGAATTAAGCGTTCAGTAGAGTGATGGCACTGTCTCTGAATGTAGTTGTTTTGGCCTGCAATAGCGGTGTCTTGAGGGGAGCAGTTGAAACAGATTATTTCTAGGATGTGAGGGGTCTGTAGTTGTTTTTTCAACCCTCCTTTTGGTTCATGCAAGTATTTAATAATATTCCAAATCATTTATAAAAATATGGACTAGTATACGACCTAGGTCAGTGACACCAGTGGTGGGATTCAAATTTTTTTTACTACCGGTTCTGTGCATGTGGCTTGGTGGGTGTGGCAGGGGAAGGATACCATAAAATCTTCAGTCAGAGGTGGTATTTGCTGGTTCTCCGAACTACTCAAAATTTCCACTATTGGTTCTCCAGAACTGGTCAGAACCTGCTGAATACTGCCTCTGAGTGGCACTATACACAAGACTGCTCTCCAGGGTGGTAAGAAACATTAAGGAAAACTTAATGATGGTGATGGTTATTCAGTCTGCAATGAATCTAATTATGGTCCATTCATATTTTACCAACATCTCAACTGAGATTTTATGGAAATATTTTGGGCCCTAGATCTGCTGAAAATTCGTGTTAAATTTGATGGAAACTTTTAAGCAATCCTTCCATTTATTTTGATTTTGATTTTGATTTTTACACCCTCTTTTTTCCTGTATTGCCTTCATTTAGAAGAGAAAAGTGTGAAATTAGTGATGGACTAGATGAAAGAAAATGACGTGATCTTGAAATCTGACAAGATGGAGATCTAGGACTCAGGGAATTGCAATTCCTTGGAAAGAACAGGTATGCAATTCAACATTGTTTATATGAAGCTCAAGACACCTCTATGGTCAGGAGGACAATATCCTGCAAATTTAACAGTAATACAAGGCTATTCTTTTGTCTGATTTGGAAGTTGCACTATTTTTAAAAAATAAATACATCCATATTCCATCACAACCGGAATTGGTTCTCAGTGGTTTCCATGATATAAATATTAAAACATCCACTGTAGAAGTTAAAATAAAAATAAAATTCTTAAAACCAAATCATTTCCCTCATTTCAACCAATCAATAAAAATAAAAGAGAACAAAATCTAACTAGAAGTAGCTTGGTCTTCTTTGTAATGCAACCAAGAAGTGGGCTATTTGATTTCCACTAGGAATAAAGAGAGCTCTTACTCCTGTAAAACCATGCCTCCTGGCTTTGGCTCCCTTCTCAGAAGTTGGGAGCTAAGAATTGTTTCTCCAAGATTGCACAGTAATCTTGAGCTGATTCTGACTGGCGTATACTGGTTACACTAGTGTAAAATGCAGGTTTCATTCTGTCAAATGGGGTAGTTAACCATACACACATTACACAAGCAATGAAGCAGCTGCATTGGCTTCTGTAAACTACCAAGTGTGGTTTTTTTCTTGGCTTGTGAGGTCCAGAATAACTTGGAATCAGGATACCATGATTTGGAGCTGAGCTAAATTAGAGGAGTTCTGTTGCTTGTACATTCTGATTGCCATTTTTGAGTAACTAACAGATGTTTTTTTTTCCTTTGGAGTGATGCTGTCTCTCTGGAATGCTTCACACCCGAATATTTGGAAAGGGTTATGCATTTTAGACACCTGTTGAATAGACATCTTCTTACCCAGGCTTTGCTTCTAGGACTGTAATTTATGAAGTTTTAGTTTTTATTTTTCCTTCCTGACCCAGCGAAAAACATACATGAACTTTGTCTTGAATATTTTAATCTATTGTAATCTAACTGGTTTTATTTTAATACATGCTATTTTAAGGTATTTTGCCTCAAAGCAAGATGGATGGAAAGCAAATCTAATAAATATATTTAACATGGGAATGCAGGAGGGAGAGAGAAAGATGCAGTGTGAAAGAACAAAAGGACAGTTATGGTTTTCAAGTAAATGTGAAAACCCAGATATTTTATGTGACTATTGAGACAAATGTAAGTAAGGATCAAATGGATCCAAAGGACTAATTTAAATCAAACTTTATGAAGTAGTATACTAAAACTACTTTGATAGGATACTTGCACATCATCTCTCAAAACACATTTTCTTTTTAAATTCCAGCACATAACCACTTGCATTCTAAAGTGACTGATTCTCAGGAGGCTTGTATTAAATGTTCTTTATCTGGAATACACTTTTCAATTCTTATTTGCAGTTTTCATTCATGGGAAAGATAGAAAGGTGAATTGGTGTGCATATCTGTTTCAGCTAGGAGCTTAGGAAATTTTGTTTTCCTTATCTCACTCTCTTTATTTTTCTCTCTTGGACTTTAATTTGATTTGTTTTATTTTTTTAAACTCATTTTCACTTGCCACACAACATCAGTGCTAGTTGGAAACACTGTCATTAAAATATTGTTGTTAAAAGCTGTTGTTTTCTTGCTTAAAAGAAGCTTTGAAAAGCTAGGATACTATTTTCAGAATAAACTTTCCGAGAAAATAACTTCTTATCTCTTATATAGTTCATACTTTCCATCATCTTGCTCAATCTGGATGATGAGCCTTAATTTTCAGCAACCAGCATGGGAAAACTGATGTGATAATGTACTGAGGGAACCTTTTTCTATCTATTTAAAAATTGAGACCTCAATTCCCATTTCATTCCAGCCAGATAGTATCACTTAATTTTTTGTAACACTCCTTCAATATACTCTTTAACTTGGCTCCTTCTGTCTAGCTAGTACAACACATCTGGAGACTGCCAGTGGGGAATAGCTGGAAAGCACCATGACTGTGTGTTATAACATAAAAATAGAATCTCGGCTTGAGAGACAGTGAAAAGGAGAGCATGCAAATTTGTTATAATCTAAGGGCGTTTATTTTCCTTCCTGAAAGTTTTAAATTCTCCTAACAGGTGCTAATTTGATTTTCCTATGGAGATTAGTCCATAATAGAAGCAACTGTGGGCAGAGAAAGAAAGTAATTAGGGTGGAAGGGCATGCCTGAACTTCTCTTCTCTGGTCCTCTAGTCTGCAGCTATGTGCATCAGTCATTTTAAGCTCTGGATTTAGCCTTCTAAGCTTGCTTGGGGAACATGGTCTGCTTTTGCCCTCTGGAGGGAGAACTGTGATTGCAAACGTCATGGGAAAAAAATAAGAGGCTAGGCAGGCAGATGATTCATACTAATGCGAAGATGTCATCAACTCCAACAGTCCCTCCTGCAGGAGATGAAATTAATAGAGCCAGAAACCTAAAGCAAATGCTGTTGTCATCCCATTAAAGTGTCAAGACAACAAGAATATCTTACCGTGGCAAACTATATAAAAAGGTTTAGAACTTCAAACTATTATTTGTAGTTATTTGCAGCCAATTTGACGTTAGAAGCACCGTTGACTGTTATATGATATTTTTGCTGTCATATATTTTTAGATGTCTCAACTGATTCATTGCCAACTTAATTTTTCTTGAACATCCTGGGCCAGTTTCTTTAATGCAGTAACTTTAGTTTGCAAAATCTACACCAGACAATTCTGTGATCCAACAATTTTAACCTTTTTATTGGCTAAAACAGCAGTAACAACAGATGTCCCATGGAATCTAACTTTTTTTCATATACTCATCAATCATCTGTGTCCAGTGCAATAATGCCAAATAGGCCATCAGTTAAAACATTTTATGATTACTAAATGCTCTTGATAACATGTTCATGTCATGTTATCTTCAGACTTATTAAAGTCTCGGTTGATTAAAGATTGTTACATTTAAAAAATAATAATTTATTGGAACTGCTTGTTTTATACATTTTCATAACAAACTATTTAGGATAATATTTCTCTTGGCCAGAATTTTAAGAGGAGAATCTCATGTTGTTAGGAACTGTATTTAACTGTTTATTTTTCTTATAAGCATGGAAATATATACAAGTACTTATATTTTCATGTGATCATTATAAGGAAACATATCATATAGAAACAGTTGTAATTTTGAATTTTGATATTTTAAAATTATATTAAATGGCCATAACTTTAGCTGTGTTTTATTTGGCATAATTAACCAATTTTTCTACTGAGCTATCAATTTTATAACTTAGCAACTGATCAAATAATTGATCTCCAACATATAGTATGTTGCTTTTTATTTCCAGCACAGTGTCCAAAAACCTTCATCTACTAAAGTCCCAGGAAAGAACAATTTGAGTAAATAGAAGTGAAGGGGTATGGGGAGAGAATGGACAAGGAAGCAATTTGGGATAATTATTTCTAACTATAGAGACATACCGTATGAATAGTACATACATTTTTCTCATCGTATGGTTATGCTACCACAGGATTTAGCAACACAACAAAGTATGAGAGCCAATGTTTCAATTGCAGTATAAAATAGTGTCCATTGTCTTTCGAAATGAAACACACATTACTTAAAAAATAACAGAAGTGTCATGAGAATTTGTTGATCTTGTGAAGGTTGGGCCATTTTTTTCTAAGGTGGTTGGAGAATCTCATGAGACTCATCTCATTAGTTCTGACTTTTGATTTTTTTACCCAACTGCAGGAACCTCGAATAGCTTGCCAGTCTAATAGCCAAATTTATAGCCCTCTGATTATAAAACTTCCTTGTGTGGTATTCGTTACAACTGAAGTCAAACTGAATTTCTGCAACAGTTCAGGTACTTAGACAGAAGCAATAGTCAATAGATAGGACCCATTACTAGAGGTTAAGAGTGAAACAATGAAAAACAATGTCCTCTTCCAGTTTCTGTTCTCCCTGTTTTACTTTAGGGCAGGGGTGTCGAACCTTGGCAACTTTAAGACTTGTGGACTTCAACTCCCAGAATTCCTCAGCCAGCAAAGCTGGCTGAGGAATTCTGGGAGTTGAAGTCCACAAGTCTTAAAGTTGCCAAGGTTCGACACCCCTGCTTTAGGGTACAGCTCTTTGGGCAAGGGGTAGGGGGGTGATAGGATCAGAAAATAAGCCAGACTTAAGGATAGAGAGATGGGATCAGTAGCCAGCAGAACCCAGCTGCATTGTGGGAGCCAGGCCAATCATCATCATCGTCATCGTCATCATCAACAACACGATGTTTCTCATATACAGATCAGAACAGGATTTCATTGTAAAATGCTATTTGGTTACTAACATTGTCTATGGAAATGCACCTCACAAGGGAAGCTGTTTGTTTTTACATGCCATGTGCTAAGAACGTTTACTCATTGCAAGTATTACCAATCTAAACAACATGAGCTAATGGAGGCCTTGTGAAAATAAGAAAACATGCTTGTTTGAAGAGCTGTCATATGTTCCTGTTATGAAAATATTTAAATGTCAAAAAATCCTCTATGTTTGCCCTCTGATTCTGTAGTTTTTCCATGTACATTAAATTCAGCAAAGGAAACCATTTTTTGATATCCCCCCCCTCCCGTGGATGGCATGACATGACGTGAGTACTTTTCCCATCTGGTATCATGGTCCTTGCACATTTAAACAACATAATTGGACACACAACAGCCCCTTTTATGGAGCCTGATTGAAAGTAATGATCCCAATTGCAAATGTAATGATCTGTGAAAGAGACCAAAACTGTGATAAATGAAAAAATTTGAAGAACTTATTTTTCTCCCCCCAAGAGTGTATGTTTGTAGTGAAAAAGGTTAAGTCAACAGAAGCCCAAGACAGGACACAGGACATTCCAGATGTGACTTCACTGCAAGGCCAACGCTCTCCTTCATAAAGAATGAAAAATGTATTGTGTTTGTGCTCTGAGGACTCTCCTGGGACTTTCTCTCTCCATTTTGCCAACAGAATAACCCCATGAAAGCTTAGATTTGGTGAATTTAATTGGGGAAGGTCTCCCAATGAGTTTCATGGCTGAATGCATGTTGGAAAATAGACTTTCTTAGACAGAGAATAATATTGCAATGTGCTGATTCACCAAACTAAAATGAGGAAGGGATGGGAAGAAAGAAAGAAAAGGAAAGAAAGAAAAAATTCATCCTATTATCTTTGCAACATCTTTTGCGTTGCATCATTTGTTCTTCTAGTTCCTTACTAACTATTTTGGACACGGGTGTCAAATTTGCATCGTTGTGTTGCTGTCACATGATGTATTGTAACATTTTTTTCCCTTCATGGAGCTGGGGTGGGAATGGCCTGAGGTGACGCATCTGGCCCGTGGACCACCAGTTTGATATCCCTGATCTAGGACTATCAAAGGACTGCATTTCAGAGATAGCACACATACTGTGCATGAAGAAGTTTCAAGGTTTATCACAAGGAGTTCTCTGGAAAATGGGAAAGTCTTCTATAAACAGTTCTGGACAACAGCGGGCTGTTAATTTTACCAGCACAAGAGTGTCCTCTATGTTCTAAAAATCCATCAGATTTTTTTTTCAGTTTTATTCTTGACATATCTGATTCTCTTGCCATATTCCCAAATTTTCCCAAAGTACTTTTGGCTCAGATGTTCCCAGAAGTAGTACTTCAAAGTGCACAGGTTGAGTAGTAGGAAATGAAAATCTCACCCAGGAAGATGTGTGTTAGAAATGAAGGAGGAAGCAAGAGCCAAGGCTCTCTGGTGGGTTTTACAAAGCCTGTGGTCCTTGGTCAAAAGAATCTGAAAGCTTATTGTATGGTTTGGACTGCAGGAGGTGGGAGTGTGGGTGTAAGAGAATGGCAGAATACTGCACACCATATTGTGCTTTCCTGCAGAATCTGCAGCTGTTGAGCTTGGCTGATTTTAATTCTTCAGAGGTCAAGATTCCTGGACCTACTGCAATGATGTATATGACTTCCTTATATTATAAAAAGGACATGTTTATTTTTTTTTTCAAGTCTCCCAAGTGCTCCTGCAGTGAAACTAAAGGGAGTGGAATTCAAAAGACTCAGCATGGTGTGTGATAGAATGATGAATATCATTTATCAAGCCATGTTGGACTGTAATTTTGTACTCAGGGATCAGTAATAAGTCTGTTGCATTCAATGGGACTTACACCTCCACTGCCAAACATTGAAGAAAAAAAAAAAACACCTCAGTGCTATAGTGCCTTAATTACCAACATGAAATCCACAGTAGAACAAGCCAACCAAGACAAGCAGAGAAATTCTGTGAATCTACTCTGAAGCAAGGCTGGCTGTAATCAGTGGAATTTAGTCCCAGGAGTTGCATTCTGAAGATATAAAACAATGTTAGACATTCATATCTCTGAATCATTTTTAAAATATTGATGATTTCTTTCTGGCATAAATAAATATGATGAACAAATTTCTTCTTCCCAATATATCACATCAAGTAACAATTGTTACAGAGAGGAAATTATTTAGCATCAGTGCAGCTCAAAATAAAGATAAGGAATTTATAGCCCTCTCTTAAGATTGTAAAATATGTAAACTAAGGAGACCAGTTAATCTTTAATTTTAGTCTCCTACTTATTTCACTGTTTTGGCAAACAGAGCGATCCACAAACCCTACTTTAGTCTACTATGTCAACTTATTCACTGTCATAAATCACACTGTTTTAAATACAAACTGAAATGGGGAAGCTATTTTTTTGGGAAAAGATAAATACCTAAAGACTAAGACTTATTGACATGGCTGCAGAATTTGCTACATGGAGTGAGGACTTTGGTAGAGGGCACTTAGCAATGGACCTTGGGCAATCCTTTTTGTCTGGCAAAGAAATGATCATGTACCCATCCGTTCTAGGGTTAACATTAAGACATGCATGGACTCTCAGATCAGGAAATAAGACACATGGAGAAGAGATCTGGTTTTGGTTTAGAAACCACTGGCTACCATTATGCCACAACTGCTATGCCCACATAAGACTAACTTGAGATAAATATAGTTGAGAGACACAGTATAGGTATAAGAAAAACCCGATGGATGAGATGAACAATGTCTACTCTTACAATCTTAGAAGTTAGAGTCGTTCATAAAAATGATAAGGTGAGACTTGGGATCAGTATAATAAAAGTACTTTATGGAATGTGTTACTGTACAGTGTTGTGATGGTCATCAGTCTGACAGCTTTAGAATGGCGGTGGAGTGAGTGCATGGAGGATCACGCTATAGGTAGTCCTTGACATGTAACAATAATGGAGCCAGCTCATTATAGTCATATATCATGATGGTCATAAAATGGGATGGTCATATGACTGACCTGATTTTATGTCTTTTTTGTGGCAGTCATTAAGTGACTGCTGAAGTCATAAAAAAATGCCATGGTAGCTAGATGTCTATGGAGATTCTCAGTCATCCAGTTCAGGGTTGTCCCTAGGTGCTTTTTCAAGAGTCAACTGGAAACTTTCTGGTTTTTCTTTGAAGATGTTTCGCTTCTCATCCAAGAAGCTTCTTCAGCTCTGACTGGATGATATGACCATCCCCTTTTACAATCATCACAATATACAACCTTAATGGGCTGGCTTCATTAGGGTTGCATGCCTGTGGGCTGATCCTCCATGCAAATTTTCCCAATGCTTCATATGAAAGCCCTTTCATGGATTATGCCTGATGTTGTTTAAAGACAAAGATATTAAATCTTTGCCTGTAAGTAGCAATTTGTCTTTTTTTAGAGATTGGCTCTACAGATGGCTATTCCACTTAAAATTAAAGTAGAAAATGGTTCGTAGAAAAACATAACTGAATACTGAAATTGAATCCAAATGCTTCTCACATTCTCTTCCCTGTGTATGTAGAAAATCACAGGCAGCATTGTACTAAAGCTATTGCCAAGGGTGATACTGAATGTACGATATAGAAAGAGACATTCCTCGAAAAGGAGACCAGAAGAAAATGTCATCACATTTCATAATATGTTTTCATCTTTAAGTCAAACAGACTTTTCTGCATCTATGTAACAGTAGCCAAACTATTTCAAGTTGTTACCCTTAAACAAATCAGCACCAAAAGCAGATACAAGAATCTACAGCCCAATCATTACTTTTATGGTTTTTATATCCAATTATTCTAGTAAAATATTGTCTCTGTTATAGCCTGCATGCCAGCAACCCCATTTGGCATCTTCTACCCTGACTGGAATCTGTTTTGCTAAATGAATAGTGTGACACTTTTCAAAATAAGTTCCCAATACAGCCATGTATTACAAACCAGCAGTCCCCAACCTTTCCCAGCTTCCCAGTTCCCACTACAGCCACATATTATAAACCAGTGGTCCTTCAGCCTTGTGTGGGATGGGGACTGTTTCACGTACATGCCCTCCATTCACACGAATTGTGTGGAATTGTGGAATTGTGCATGACTAGAGGGTGCTTCCGCTTGCATGCAAAGCTCCATTCATGGGAGTGGCAGGCACTTGCTATGAAACTCCACTCCCACAAGCGGAGAGAGTTTGTGCACTTGTCCATCTCTCCTGCAGCCTGGTTTTGAACAGGCCGTGGCCCGAGGATTGGGGACCGCCGTTATAAATCATCTCAATATAGACTGTGTATATTCTTACAAAATAGGTGGCATATGAAAAAGCATCCAAGGCAAAGTTTTAACTCTTCTAGAATCCTACAAATGGGGTGGGCTGCTGGGGGTTTGCAGGGGTTCAGGAGCAGGGATGGGATTCAAATTTTTTAACAACTGGTTCTGTGGGCATGGCTTAGTTGATGGGCATGGCTTGATGGTCATGTGACTGGGTGGATGTGGCCTGGTGGTCATGTTATTGTCTGGGCGTGGCCAACTCAACATCACTCACATCGAGGTACACATCTCCTTGCCCGGCCTCTCATGACTGTGGGGATGCTGCAACAGTCGTAAGTGTGAAAAATGGTCATAAGTCACTTTTTTCAGTGCCATTGTAACTTTGAATGGTCACTCTACACAAGCAAAGTACCAGCAAAGGAGGGGAAAAAAACTCCAGAGACGTTCCTGAGACAGGAAATCTAGTCCTGCCAAGAATGTAATAAGGGTTAACGGAGAGGCAGTTTCTGTAAGCAACACCAGAATGTTTCCTTCCTGCCTTCCTTACAGGATTAGACCAGTAATTTCTTCTAAAACCGGTTCTCCGAACTGCTTAGCATGTTAACAACTGGTTCTAGTGAATAGGTGCAAACTGGTAGAATCCCACCCCTGTTCAGGAGGGTCTCTAGCTAAGATTTTGCACAGTTTGGAGAACCCCCAAATCCTACTCCTGGCTGGCCCCACTCATCCTGCCCTCCCCTCCCAGGAGTCCCCACGTGGCCCATTTTGGATAAGTGTAGGGTGTGTGCGGAAGCTCGGGGAGGGTGAAAAATGGGCCTCCCAGAAGTTCAGGAAGGCCAGAAATGGGGCTGTTCCAGTTTCCAGAGAGTCTCCAGAGCCCAGAGAGGCCATTTTCACCCTTCTGGAGGCTCGAAGAAAGCTTCAGGAGCCCGGGGAGGGCAAAAATCCCCCCCCCATGGTGCAGAAGGCTGACTAGTCCACGCCCACCATGGCCATGCCCACTCAGCAACCGGGCAGAGAATCCATTGCTAAAATTTTTGATGCCCACCCCTGCCTACAGATCTAATAGTGTTGGGTGGCCAATTCTATTATTCTTTCTACCCACAGGGGACTCAAAGAGGCAAATATTCTGCAATAAAATGCTAGCAGTTAACATTGCAAAATGCAAGTCAGATAATTAGGAGTACAACTCAGTAAAGCCTGACTCAGGAGAAATAATTTAAGCCTTTCTCTAAAAAGAATCAGAACTGTCCAAAGAAAGTTTGATAAAAAGAAGTACTAGAGGCATTCTATCTAAGGAAAGAAGAAGAGGGGATCAATGTATTCTCCAAAGCACCTGAAGAAACAATGGATGGAAACTAATCAAGGAGAGAAGCAATCTAAAACTAAGGGGAAATTTCCTGACAGTGAGGACAATTAACCAGTGGAATGCCTTGCCTTCAGAAATCATGGGTGGTTCATCACTGGAGGTTTTTAAGAAGACACTCGATAGCCATTTGTCTGACATGGCATAGAGATTTTTTTGCTTAAGCAGGGGGTTGGACTAGAAGACCTCCAAGGTTCCTTCTGATTCTATTATTCTGTTCTTCTGACAGTCCAGAGCTTGGCATCAGGAGAACTACCAATATAATATAGAGGTTAATAGGATGGACTTAGGCAAGAGAGCCCTGAGTTCAAGTCCATCTTTCATTTTGAAGATGAACTGGGTAACTTTTAATCTGAGAGCCAGTTTGGGACAATAGATTAAGGCATCAGATTAAAAATCAGGAATGCTTTGAGTTCTGTTTCTGCCCTAAGCACAAAGACAACTCCATGCCGTTTGGTTAGTTATTCTCTTCAACCCTAGGAAGAAAGCAAACAAGGCCAAACCATTTCCAAAATATTTTGCCCCCCTCCACCCAGAAAAACCTGGCAGGGATTTGTCTAGGCGTCAACACTGACATGAACACACAAGAAACAACAGGAGTCAGGAGTCAACACTTTGTCAGGAGTCGACACTGACATGAGCACATAAGAAACAACAGTAACTGCAAACGCACACAACTTAATGTATGTATTTTGTTATAATACAATAACCAGAGGTTATATAATAACCAGAGGTTATAACTATCGCAACAATATAACAGTGCTAATATATTCAGAAAAGAATATACAGAGCAATGGTGAAATGAGTGAAATTTGTAGAAACTAAAATATATCCATAAAGTATTAGTATAGAACTGGCTCAATACTTTAAGATATTAAATCTAGTGATACAGCTAATATCAAACATAATCAATTTTAAAATCTATTTCTGAGAGTTATAATTATTGAAAAACCTGAAAAACTGGGTATGCAATCTGTAATTTCTGGATGAAAGGTAGGGTTTTAATCTAATTTATTTTAAAGAGAGGTGTTTAATAAACAGAAGAACCTTTGAAAGCACTGCAGATATGGAAGGCAATGTGGAGAATAGCCTTCGGAGATAAATTAGGATTCAGTCAATGTATCTTTTCATCACCTTTAGGCTGATGATCAAGTGGTACCTTGATTTTAATTTTTGCAAACTATGCTGTACATCCATTTTAGGGCGTAAAGTAATAATTATTCTTCCATGATTCATTGTGATTGAAAACAATAAAAATATTTACTGATATTCTTGCATACTTGGGTTCCTTGTAGTGAGAATATTCAGAGAAAATCTCTCATCCATAAATAAAGATTTTCTCTAAAAATTATGCCGAATCAACATTGATGGCAAAAGCAAGGGCACAAAATTGATTATTAAATTATGGGGGAGGTTTAGCTCCTGGGTATGATTTGGTTTTTAAACAAAGAATCCCAGAGCTTCTCTGTGTATTATCCCTTACCTTTAATTTTTCTGCCTCTTCATTCATCTGCTTTCCAGATGAGTTTCAAAAGTACACAGCTGAAATAAGGCACAGAGTGATTGTATCTCCAGTTAATTCAGCCTCGACAGACACAGGAACTGCCACAGCAGCCTGCTATGTTTCTTAGCCCATTGCTCTAGACATACATGTCATTTGAATGATGTACCTAGAAACAATATATACTCTAGGGGTGTATACTACTGGGTTTGGACAAATCCCAAATTCTGAGCCAAAGCAGATCCCTTCAGAAAGATATGTGGACCCAAGAAGCTTCGATGTTCCTGGATTTTTGAATGTGCCTTCAAAAGTGGATAAAAAGGGAGATGCTGCCAGATTGCTACATTCTGTCCATGTTTTCCACATGTGATAGTCCTGACAGAGGGTCAGTGTAAATCAGGAAAGAAAGACAGGTTCTTCCAGATACGTGTTGTTCTTTCTATCTCAAATAAATTCCAATTCAATCAGTTCTGTACTGCCAGTCACTGCAGCATTTGTATACTGTATGCATCATAACAATTTCCAACTTTATTCCTCCTTTATAACTAGAATCTCAATCAGATCAATCTGATATATTTATTATTTCTGAGTCTTCCCTCCTGTGTCTTTGCAGATCCCTAAAACAATTTCTAGGCTCATAAGAGCCCAGGTGAATGGATAAAACTGACAAGGTGTTAATCTAAGTAAGAGGTCACAAGCCCCAAGAGCAATAGAAGGTTAAAGAAGCTACATGCTTTCAACATCTTTGAAACTCTCTGCATCCTTCCTCATCCTTCTACACCTACAACTTATCAGGCTGGCTATTTTTGAAAGCAGGTTTGGCATTCTTTTAAAAGAAGATTTCCATATTTAACTCTCTGTGTTGGTGAGCAGTTAGGAGGTCCTCCCAGACATTACTTCTGCTCAAAGAGTAGGTGTCAACTCTAGCTTGGAGGACCTTTGCACAAGTATCACTTGCAGTAGTTTCTGAATTGAGTAGTTGGTCTAGAATGGAGTGGAGTGAGAACACTGTTCTCACATAACACTGTTGGTCAATGAGCTGCATTAACTTCCAATGACGTTCCTGGCACAGTTGAAGGTGCTGATTATCACCGCGACATGGCAAAGGGCCTGGCTATTGGTGGGACCATCTCAAATGAGTTTGCTCTCTCCTAGGACTTTGATCTGGGGCTGCTCTATTAAGCAATGTTATCTTGATGGACTCAGGAGTTGTGCCTTCTTTGCCCCGTTCTGTAGACAGCATCTCCCAGATGTTTGGATGAACCTAGCCCTTCATAAGGGACTTGACATTCAAAACAGGCATTTGAGCCAGGATGTTACTAACCTTTGTTTGTTGTTTGATTGACTGAAGTATTGTTACTGTTGTGCATACAATAAAATGTGAGCTTGAGGTAAAGTGCAGGGTTCTGGCCCTGCACTTCTGATTGGCTATCAAGCGGCCAAACTGGATTGGCTAGTTCAAGGAATCCAATTGGCCCTTAACGAAGTGTTACTATTGGTTGAAAGAGCTAGTGTTCCTAGCTCGCTATTGGTTAACATTTAAAAAGGTTGCCTATATAAGGCTGGGTTCACTGTTGTTAAATTGCGAAGTCACTAGGTAAATAAAAAGCTGAAGTTCACCGTTCAGAGGCTGTCTCCATTTCTTCCGACCCATGCTCAATACTTGACACTGGCGACGAGGGTGGGATTTGGAGACGTCTGAACCGAAGAAGCCAGGAAGCAATTCGAGCACGTGACAGACGACGCCAACAACAGAGCCATGTCCGGCGGCATCGTACCACCTGCTCCGTTCGATCCAAACCAAGAGGATTGGGAGTCCTACATGGATCGCTTCCAAATGTTTCTCAAGACGAACAACCTAAAGGACGCCACGCCAGCAAAAAAAAAGAGCGTTGTTCCTAACGCATTGTGGCCCAGCCATATTTAAGATGGCCAAAGCACTGGCCAAACCGCGAGAAGTAAAGGCCATGAGTTGGGACAACCTCGAACCCATCCTGAGAGACCACTACGCGCCAACTGTGCCTATGCTAGTGAGACGTCACGAGTTTTATCAGAGGAACCAACGAAAAGGGGAAAGCATAGCCGATTTTGTGGCAGACCTCCGAAACTTGGGGGGCCTCTGCGGGTTCGCCGATTTAGAAGAGGCACTGAGAGATCAAATAGTTCTGGGACTAGATGCACTCAGTGTCCAAAGCAAGCTGATGGCGAAAGGCGACATCAGTCTTGCTGACGCCATCGCCGATGCTACGGCAGCCGAGGCAACCAAGAAGTCGGCTGCACAACTCCGCCTAACCCACACTACGGTAATCCCACCGACTGGCGAAATTTTATCCAACGCAGAAGGACAGCTGGCAACAACACACCATGAGGACCTCTCTTCATCGTCAGACAGTGACGAAGAGGGGGTCCACCGGTTGCGATCTGACCGGGATCAACGTCCAAAGACCCTACGCCCTTGCGCTGGCTGTGGAGCCAACCATGCCAGATCCGAATGCAAATTCCGCGACGCGCTCTGCCACGAGTGCGGTAAACGAGGCCACATCAGCCGGGTCTGCCGTAGTTTTCCAGGCCACAGCCAGGCCTCAAAGGGGGCTAATTTTCGCCAGTCGTCAGGAAGCTGCCCTGTAAGGTGAACAGTAAACCACTCCTACAGAAATCCAGCCGTACAGAGAGAAGAGGCTCACCATACTATCACTATCGGTCACGCCTCAGCATTAGACACTAAGATAATCTGAGTTACCGTAGCCATCGAGAACCAGCCGTGCAACACAGAGGTCAACTTGGGATCGTCCCTCTCGATGGTGTCTTGGAAGACGCTCAAGCAACTCATCCCCACCATTCAACGCCAAGACCTCAAATTTCAACGCCTCATCCTCAAGGACTATCAGGGGAATCGAATCCCTGTCATCGGGTCCTGCCGAGTCCAAGTTTCCTTCAAGAAGCACACAGTGTACTTACCTTTAAAGGTCATCGATAGAGACAGGCCTAGCCTACTAGGCCTCCAATGCTTCGCGCCACTCGGCATTGAAGTGGCCGGCATGAACCGAGTCGGTGGTGGTGATTGGGAGGAGGACCTTATCTCTAAGTTCAGTGACGTCTTCGCGGACAGCTTAGGTGAGTATAAGGGGACCCCGATCTCATTCAGCTTCGATCCCAACATAGCTCCTATTCGTTTGAAGCCCCGTCGAGTCCCGTTCGCTTTAAAAGCAAAGATCGACGAACAACTCGACAAACTAATTGCTCAAGGGGTGTTGAAGCCCATCGATCACTCCCCATGGGAAACCCCTATTGTAACACCCATTAAGCCAGATGGGTCAATCCGAATTTGCGGGGACTACCAGGCCACTTTGAACCACGCCCTGCAGCAGAACGCGTATCCAGTTCCTGTGGTACAGCACCTCCTTCATTCCCTAGGGGGTGGGAAGGTTTTCGCTAAGTTAGATTTGCTCAAGCTTATCAACAATTACCAGTGGATGAGAAAACGGCTCAGGCCCAAACTATTGTAACGCACTGGGGTGCTTTTAAATGCACCCGGCTGCAATTTGGAGTTAGTGTAGCCCCAGGGATATTTCAGAGCCTCATGGAAAGGCAATGAGGAAGGCAAGGAATCAGGGGCGTGGTCCCCTATTTTGACGATGTCTTAATCGCTGCCCCTACAAAAAAAATCTTACAGGACTNAATTGTTTACTGACAGTGTTGAGTTTCTAGGGTACCGGATTGATAGCCAGGGCATCCACCCTACTGAAAGTAAATTAAGAGCTATCACAAACGCTCCCAGGCCACGAAACAAGGCCAATCTTCAGGCATTTTTAGGGCTCATAAATTTTTATAATGTATTTTTACCGCACAAGGCAACTGTTGCTGAACCGTTACACCGGTTATTAGATAAAAAAGCATTGTGGGTTTGGGGTTACCGAGAAGAACAAGCGTTC
>BHEV01063431.1:0-15263 GCA_004319985.1 Emydocephalus ijimae | reverse complement strand
GGGGGGGGGGGTTAAGTTGCTCTCCCACGAGCCCTTACTGGCTTTTGGTGTAAGAAACATGCCTTAGGAAGAAGCTGCAAACTCATTTCAGGGAAGGAGCTGACTGCGTAGCATCTCTCTCTCTCTGTCTGCTCGGAGGGGGTGGGGGAAAGCAGAAGAGTCCACCGAGCACAACAAGGTGATGCTTCCAAAGTTGAGCTGAAAGTACCATCGAAAGGGGGGGGGAAACATCAAGAGAACGTGGGAGGGGGGGGCAGAGAAGCGCTTTTTCACCCTTCGGGACAAGCGAAAGAATGGAGAACAGGCAAGAAGGGAGCTTCAAGGATGGGGCGGCAAGGGAGAGCTACTGTCCATCCCTTTTCGACGGAGGGGTGGGTGGGGGAGGAGGAGGAAAGGGGAAAATCTAGTTTGAAAGTAGAAGAAAGCCCCTTCCTCTCCTCTGGCTGTCGCCGCCCAAAGGCTCCGGCTCCAAACGGCTTGGCCCATTTGGGTGCCGCAGATCTGGAAGGCAGAGAAAGAGCCTCCGCTTCCCCGGAGGAGGGGAGCGGCGGGGGGGGGAATGAGCTGCGCCAGTGCATGTGGAGCTTCAACGCAACGCCAACACCGAGACTTGTGGAGGGGGGGTGGAGAGAGAGAAGCAGAGGGAGAGAGCGCGCCAAACACACAACCCGTTCAAGCTTTTTCTCCACCACCACCACCTCGGATGGGAGGCTGAGTCGAGTCCTACCTCAGCACCGCCGTGTCCCCTTTCCGGACCACCAGGTTCTCCACAGCTGTCCCGGGGAAGTCTACACTTTGGCCGGCGGGGATACAGGAGGGCAACAAGCAGCAGAGGCTGAGCAGCACCGCGGCCAGCCACTGGTTGGAGCAACAAGCGCCCTGGACCAGGAGCATCACGTCCATGCCCTCTCGAAGGCTGCGCTCCGGCTCGCGGCTCTAGTTCCGCGTCGACCCCCGGCGAAACAGGCGGGCGGGCGGGCGGGCGCGAAGGCAGAAAGCAGCCGCCTTCCTCTGTCCTGGCCAAGCCGCGCGTCCTCTCTTCGCCTCTCCGGCTCTCTTGCTCCAACTGCCGCCTCTTGGCTTTTCTCTCTCTCGCTCAGCTTCTCGTTGGCCGCGTCCGGAGCGTGTCTAGTCTCGGGTGTCTCGCACACCATCTAGCGAGAAAGGAAGCGCGCGGGAGAATGAGCCAGCCAGAGAAGCAGCGGCGGCGGCGGCGGCAGCAGCGGCAGCAGCAGCAGCAGACGGACCCCAGGCTCAGAGCCGGTTGCCATGCAGCCGTTTCCGTAGCAACTTGTCCTGGTGGCTGGTGGTGGTGGTGCTGGAGAGGAAAACCGGGGAGGGGGGGTGAAGGCGGCGGATGGGAGGGGGGAAGAATGTGCCTGTGTGTGTGTGTGAGAGAGAGAGAGCGAGAGCGAGAGCGAGACCGAGACCGAGACCGAGAAAGAGAGATGCATACACAAACGTATGTACTCATCTCTGTATATGTGTTGTGTGGTGGCTTTGTGTTTGTGTGTGTACACAATACATACATACATACATACATACATACATACATACATACATACATACATAGGGAAGCAAAAGAAAATGAGCTTTTAAGGTAATAAAAAACAGCCAATTTAAAGGCACTGGTTGTAGCCAGATTCAGACACCAACCTGCAAAGGAAGGGCATGCATGCACAGTCTGTGATTTATTTATTTTTTTAAAAAAGAACTCCACTTACTCTCTGCTTTGTGTTTCTTTTTATTCATTCTAAAACAAAACTTCCTCTGTTAACAACACATACACAAACACACACACACATACGCACGTACATGACCACTTTAAAACTCATCTGACTTGCATTTTTATATACACATGGTGTATAGATCTAAACCCATCCAACCACCTGCTAGCACAAAGGGAAGGACATATTGGCAAATCAAGTCCTGCATCATTTTTTTTTCTGTCCCTTGTGTTTGGAGAAGTCATAATAGGATGCATGTCAGATCAGTTTTAAAAATAGTTCCTGGTATTGCAAGGAAGACCTTTGTAAGAATCTCCTTTGTTTTACATGTGGAGCCTCATGCTGGTCTATGATGGGAATAAACTCTTCTCTCTCACATGGCAGTAAAAGAAATCACAGTGGCACCTCAGTACTCATTGTTAATTGGTTCTGGGAGATGTGGTGAGTACCAAAAATGCGTGGTGAGTACCAAACAAATATTTCCCCTGAGAAATAATATAATGAGTCACAAGACAACCCCAAACCATTAAAAAGCAAAAGTTAGAATATTTCGGACATGTGATGCGACACCCAGAAAAATACAGTATACTTAACTTAATCATCCAGGGAAAGATTGAAAGCAAATGAGAAGAAGAAGAACATAATGGCTTCAAAATCTAAGGGACTGATTTGGACAAAACTTACTTTTTTGTGAGGCTGTTGATAAAAATAGGATTGCCAAAAGGATCGTCAATGTCCAATAATGGATATAGCACTTCTTCTAGAAGAAGAAGACAAGACAGCTAACACTCATAAACTCTAGCTTGTGCATTGAGTACCAAACAAATGAGTACCAATTTCCATGTAAAATGTGTCAAGTACCAAATTTGATGAGTTTCAAAGTTGTTGAGTACCAAGGTACCACTATAGCTTCTTGTTAAGTTATACAAAATTAAGATGCATCCAAACTGGCATGACCATATTTGAAAAACAATGTTCATTCTTACTCTTCCAACTCACGGTAAAACATGAGTGTCAACATTCAACAAATGAAGCCTGTCTATTGATAATGCCAGTAATAGATAATATCAGATTCCCCAGCTTTATTTATCAGCTACAGTAGATGTACATAAGGCTCTCTTCTATTGGGTAAGATGGACTTAATAATCATTGTCTCACTAAAGATTTTATTGTTAAATGTATGAACCCCTACCAAAGAAGATGGCATTTCCTACTAAACAGGTGTAACACTATTAGCTTTCAACACATGGTGGATTAACGCATATGAGAGCTAAACAGACTGCAATATTTGCATTTCTGGAATATCTGAAGAATACTAGAACCTATCAGAGATAAGTACTTTAATTTGTCTTTCAGGTTTTTAAAAAATCATCTGAAGTCTTGCAAAGATTATCTTTGTTGCTAAAAAATAAAATTGAAGGGCCAAGTTTGAAGATAAACAAAATAAATATAAGGTTGTTATATTCTTCCTGTATTATAGTATATTTTGTTAATTTGTTTAAATCCAGTGCAGTCTGGAGTAGGCTATGTTTAAGAGGAGGAAGAACCAACTTCTTTAACTTTATACCCTTCTGCAGTTTTCCAATACTGAGTTGCATTCTTGAACTTTTCTATATGTAGGAAAGATGCAAAGTCAACTTTCCTTCACCCTCATTTCAACTCCAAATGACCTCATATCCATGAAGTTTTCTTGTCAATATTTAATTTCTGTTCTGTTATGGGTTAAGTGGGCCAGCTTATAACCACACCCAATTCTGGTTTTTTTTTTTTTTTTTTGCCGCAGCAGCAGCAGCAGCAGCAGCAGCAGCTGTAAAGCTGATGTCACAGTCATTAGGCAAGCCATTTGTTCACTGTGGAACTTTTTTCCCCCCCAAAATGGAAGACATTGCTGGTTTCCAGCAAAAGTGTCATAAATTGCAGCAATGTAAGATTGCTGCAGATGGATGCATGCTTGTTGCCAAGCACCCAAAATACAATCATGTGACTAGGGGGAGAACTTCAAATTTGGGTCATTAGTCCCTTTTGGGTAGGGACTGTCATAACTTGAGATGGCCAGTGACGGTCCTAAGACAAGGACGACCTCTGTATAAATAAGCCACATTTTTATCCATCTATGGAATTAAAGAATGGGTATAAATTAAGAAAAAAATAAAACATTGCATATATTATTTTTTGCTTAGTCAAAGACTGCTTCCAGAGCTGTAGTTTAAAAAAAAAGACACAGAAAAGAAGGTTTAAAAATGATTTTACAACATGGAATTTGAGCCTCGGATCTTTACCTTTCACATCTAGGTGGAATTATGGGAGACCTTCACTCAGCTTCAATGGGTATGAAGAAATCCATCCAAAGCAATATAGATCATTGGCCATATTGTGGACGTCTGGTTTCTGCCACACGATTCTAAGTATTGCAGGACAAAAATGTAATTCATCAGTGCATTTACACAGAAAGCTACTAAGAAAAAAACAACATATTTGTATCTCCTTTCTCATATGACTTTCCTACTGCCCAATGCTCTTTGAAAGTTTATGAAAGAGAATAAAATATCCTGCCCATTTCTTGCTGGTATATACTGTTGCAATTAGGTGGACGGCCAGGGAAGAGATGGGAATCAAGCTTTTTTAATTGCAACAAATCAAAAGGTAGTCTAAGACAATAAAAAGCCTAAATGCTTTAAGACTTTAGTATGAAATATTTAATATTAGGTAGTGGAGTACCTAAAATTATTTCAACAGCTGAATCTACTGGCAGGGGGGATATGATGGCATAGAACAGAATAACATTTTACTGAAATCAGTGATGAATTACACGGACATTTTCTAGAATTAGTTAGAATCTTTTTGTGTTTATACAGAATGTCAGATTTTCCTGGTGCTCCATTTCAGTGTGAACTATTTAAAGAGGTCAAATCCCCACAACAAAAGGCCTATACCCTTATTAAACATTGTATTTTTTAAAAAAAATCCTTTTGGCTTAAATGCCTAGTATTTTATTGTTTTTATACTTTAGTTTCTAAAGTACTTACCTCTAGATTCTTCATCAGCCTTGCAGTGCCTCAGGTTATCACAAGAGTGCTCTCTAAACAATGTGTGCATTTTAAAAATGAGCAGTAGCATTTCCTAATATATTTCTTCTATTCCTTGCTTGGTTATATAGCGTTTAAGTTTGCACAGTGTATGCCAAAACTCTGTAGGTAATAATGAATTCTGTAAGCAATTTCAGGTGATATTACAGACAATCAATAATTCATATCAGAAAAACCATAATTAAATATGCTAACCTGCATGAAATATATTTGGTAAACTAATTCCATATGACATTTTGGGCAAGTGTCATCTGAATATAGAAGACAGAGTATCATGTCACATGGCTTCAAGTGCTAAATTTCAGCCATTAATTTCAAACAGCCTTCTAGAGACTTTTTGGTCAGAGAAGTGGTATTGGATGATAATTAGTATATAATAAGTAAAATAAAACATGGACTTTACTTGTACAGAAAACAAATATAAAAATGGACAACAAAATTAATACCTTCACCCATCCTTTCTTTTGCTCTCTTATTTAGCCTGGGTTATTAAACACCTGGAAACAAAGCTCATTGCAATGTTTTAGGGAATATATTCCAGGGACAAATGTATAGCATTGAATTATAATTAAAGTGATGTTTCTATGTATGCATGCATGCATGCATATACATACATACATACAGTGGTACCTTGGTACTCAACTACTTTGAAACTCATCAAATTTGACTCAATGCATTTTGATGTGAAAATTTTGTCTCAGTACTCATCGTTTGTTTGATACTCAACACACAAGCTAGAATTTGTCAGGGTCGGCTAGCTTGTGACTCACTACATTATGAGAAAAGTTTGTTTGTTATTCGTTGTTTTTGGTACTCATCCTGTTTCCAGGAACCAATTAATGATGTTTACCAAGGTACCACTGTATGTATTTTGTTTTCCTGGCTCTCCACTATATTCTTAGGAATCTTTTTCAACATCCAAGTTCAAAAGTATCAATACTTTTGCTATCCTTCTTCTATAAAGTCCAACTTTCACTTCATTGTGATGACCCAGAATGTACACAAATGTAACAAAATCCAAAACGTAAATAATTGTCTTTTAATGCTTCCAACTTGGCCCCACTGTTTAATAATTCTCAGCTGGAGATAAAACTTATTCAAAAATAGTCTTCAAAAGAAACCAATGCAGTCCAAACTTAATGAGCAGATAGAGGTGAAATAAAAACCCAAAACAAGCTACAATGAAGGAAATTTCACAATGGACCAAGATAAGTAATTACCAACTGTAAGAAGATAACAAGGCACAGTCTTTTGAAAAGATGCCAACCATAGTAACTTCAGCCCAAAATAAAACACGATTTGTTTCTAGAAAAGCTGTGTTGCCATTGTTTCTCTTACATACTATTCTCCCCAGCTGCAACCAATGAGGGGGATCATGGCCACTTCCACTCTTGTAAGCCAAGTTGTTGCCTTCTCCACTCCTCCCTGCATGTCCTAGGGTGAAGAGGGGATTAGCCTGGTTCTTCCTCTGACTGCCCAGCCAGCCTCTGCCCTTCCCCAGCCTCCTCCACAACCTCCAGAGCCACACCTCCACTGCCTATTGGCTGTTCCTCCTCTCCCTCAGAGTCTGACTCTATAACAAGGGCATGACATCCATATCAGAAATGCCGTGGCTTGCAGGATTTTGATCCTTGTAGTTATAGATACATTATGACTAGATAATATGGAAAGCTGAGATCCAAACCCTTCTGAAAACCATAAAATTGAAGAAGGTCAGCTTATTTGAACTCGACCAACAATAAAATATGAACTATTTTATTTCATTTCTCTTTGGGTTCAGATTACCCCATCCCACCCTTCAACTGTGAGGCTGTTTTTAGATCAATGAAATGAAGAGTTCAGGAATCAATGACAGTCAATGTCAATGACATTCTGGAGACAACATTCTTTCATATGCATTCATTTTCAAAGAGTAAGGATTGCTAAGAATCTTATGTGTGCGCATGTATGTATGTGTGTTTGTGTGTGTTTGTGCCTGTGTATGTGTATGCATACTGACACCAGTCCTCATGATTTCCACAAGGGGAAGAAGAGAAATCTCATAAGGCAGCTGTTTCCTTTTCCCCACCAACCCTTGGCATTAAACAAGTTGACATCTCAAGAATCCTTCAAAAAATAATTACTGCAGAGAATAGTAGACAGCTTCCTTTTCACAAACTGAACAGTTATTAAATAGAAAGACTGAGACATTTGCGAAAATCATTTGCTAATTTTATTTGCTCTAATGGTAGTTTATTCCTTCCCTCTTTACCATAATCAGATATTGGCTATATGCACCATTTATAGTGGACCTTTTCAGATCACTGGCAAAAACAAGGTAAATACTGGCAAGCATTTCCTATAGCTCTCAAAAATGCAAGCTGGTCCTTTTTCAGCTTATTGTTTTTAATAAGTAAAACTAAAGCTGTATTCCACTGTAAAATGAATGCAGCAACAAATGCAAAAAAAAAAAAAAGCCACTAATTCCATACAAACACATGGACATAGGAACAAGAAAAATATTGTTTAGTTATACAAGTGTACATTACAATAAGCCAGAATCTCAGTCCTACCTCAATAATGTTTACACAGACTGGCAGGATCTATTCTGCATTTTGGAGTCTTGCTTGAGAATACCAGGAATTTAATCTCGCACTTTATCATAAAATGATACTGCTTTGGTTGAAGGAGATTTGGAGAAAATATTGTTCCGGAGACATTCCGCTATTTTCTTGGCTTACTCATTCTTTACCATGGCATTTATTCTTTCTCCTCCTAGATTTCTTTGCTTGATAATATAGCAATAGTATTTTAACCTTTTGTTTTCTTTTTACCAGAATGAAATGAAGTTTGTGGAAAAATCATATCTTTGGGTTTGCATTATTTGTCCTTTGAGCATAGCAACCTCTAACTCAGAGCACTTCTGAAGAATTTCCAAAGGTAGCAACCTGTCATCAGCACATTCTTGTTAAGCTTCATCTCACCTCTCCCCATTCTTGATCACTTTGGTGGTAATGTCTGTGCTAAAAGCACACCCACACTCTATTCCAGTTGGGACTGGGAGTAGAACAATACTGGGCACCAAAGTCAGTCACATATATATTGCATAGGAAAAAGAAGAGAAGGCTTCTCACAGTAAGAGAGCTGTGCAGAGGTGACATGATAGCAGCATTCCAATATCTAAGGGGTTGCCACAAAGAAGAGGGAGTCAACCTTCAAATCACCTGAAGGCAGGACAAGAAGCAAAGGATGGAAACTACCATAATTAAGGAGAGAAGCAACCTAGAACAAAAGAGAAATTTCCTGACAGAACAATTAATCAGTGGGTTGATTTGCTTCCAGAAGTTGTGAATGCTCCAACATTGGAAGTTTCTAAAGAAGAGTTTGGGCAACAATTTGTCTGAAATGCTCTATGATTTCCATCCTGAGCAGGAGGTTAGACTAGAAGACCTCCAAGATCCCTTCCAACTCTGTTACTCTGTTATCTCTGTGTGTTTATGACCCAAAGAGAACTAAGTTAAAAACTAATTATAGATAAACTGTCTTTATATAATAATGGAGGAAAGATTGGAGTATGACATATTGTGAAACGAAGTGAGAGAAGAAAGGGATAAAGTGGAGGGGGGGAGAATACTCAGAGGCATTTGAAGAACCAGAAACTATTCCTTTCCTCACCCATGATATTGCCATTCATACATCCCCAACAGGCATTTTGAGCATCAACCCATTGATGTATAAATCCTCCCTCTACATGAACAACTGCAAAAACGTACCTTGTATCAGCTTTTTTGATGCACCATACCACTGCCCTGGCTAACATGGTGAGTTCCCAAACAATGAATCAGAGTTCTGTGGATTAATTTTAATCAGAGAGATTTCAAGTGAGTGTAAAATTGCCCCCAAGATCTTCTATTCAGGCCAGTTTTAAGGCTCATATAATGTCAGTAGATCCAGTAGCTGTATTATCAATATGTACATGGTTAAATCATGTAGTTGTCTTTGGCTTCCCTAGATGGCCTCTCTTTCCTCCTCCTATTTTCCCTACAGCAATAAACCTTTGAGATGGATTGGGTTGAGAGAGTAATTGCTCCAAAGTTACCTAGCTGGTTTTTCATGCCTACCGCAGGACTAGAATTCCTAGTCTCCTGGTTTCTAGCCTGATGCTTTAACCACTAGACCATGCTTCAAATGCTTTGGCAAAAAACAAAAGTGACTTCTGGCTATGTCCAAAAAGTACTTGCTCTTGATGGTGAACAGCTCTGAGGCATCAATTTCCATGTAGTGTTTGGAAAGTGTTCATTGTGTACAGTGATGGGATTCAAGTTGTTTTTACTACCGGTTCTGTGGGCATGGCTCGGTGGGCATGGCAGGGGAGGATACCGTAAAATCTCCAGTCAGAGGTGGGATTTGCCGGTTCTCCAGACTACTCAAAATTTCCGCTACCGGTTCTCCAGAACTGGTCAGAACCTGCTGAAAACCATCTCTGATTGTGTAGTGGAATCCAGAACAATTCCCCCCAAAATTATTCCAAGCCAATCAAAGTCAGAAGCTGTTCCATGTCTGAATTTTTGACAGATACATACAATCCCAGGGAGAGGCAGCACAACAAATCCAGGTAATGATAATGGCATAATAATGACATGCAATAGTGATAAAGAATTTCTTTATGGCATTTGCATTATCGCTATTGAGCTACTGACCTTCTCAGTGATGGAGTGGAATGACCTAAGAGATGGCTTCAAAAATAGACTATTGATGAAAGAATTGAAAATGTATTACCGGTAGCTTTATGAAAGCAACTGTAGAAAGATGTTAATAAACTGAAACAGCAGGAATAAAGCTCTAGGAATTCTGCCAGTATAGCACAGCTGCCCATCTGTCTTTTCAGCTACTCTTGTCATGGCAGGAGGAATGGGAATGCTAGATCTTACCTACATAAAGTTTAAAAGAGGCCTTTGATGCTTGCTAGGTTGGGAAATGCTCAGCTTTTGACTCCTAAAAGCTGTATGTGTCTTGCAAGAAAACATTCATCGTGTGTGGGTGAATGAAAACATTTTCTTTACCATATGGTATGCTTAGGAAAATAATTGTCACACAACAGAAGTGTACAAATATCAATGCCAAATATGGCGATAATATTGTCAACTTGTTAGCAGCCTACATTTTCCTATTTTTATGAGACACAAATGAAGACAGTTTGAAAACAATTAGAATGGACTCAGTCATGCAGACTAAAAAGACAAAATATTAATTGAAGTGAACAAACTGTAAAAACAACCACCTGTACCTGGAAATTTAAGTGGGAAAGACTTTATTTGTTTAAAAAAATTATTCTAGTTGTTCATTTATTTTTTGAAAGCAAGGGGATGACAATATAAGATTGCTTTTTTTTGCCACCATGACTAAAATGGCAAAAACTTTCTGCCCAATGATTATAAATGTCACATGGCCTGCAAAAGTTAAATAAATGCATTTTCAACACAATAGCTGCTGTTAATCCACCTTGCTACAGTAAAATCTTTTGGAAGCCCAACAGCCTGAACTTTGCCAGATAAAACATATTTTTTTAAAAAATTATACAGCAGTAAAAACTTTGAGGAAAATAAAATATCAGAAAAGCTGCAAAAGCAAGTAGTCAGATTTTGTGCACTCTGAACAAACACAAATCCTTAAACATCTCTAGTGTCAATGACCATTATTCTTAGTGGATGAAATAATTATAACATTTTCATCTGCTTTGAGAAAAATATTAAACTTAAACCCAGAGAAGGCACCATTTTTAAAAGGTCAAAAGTCAGCACTGCTATGCATTTGCTTTACTGGTACTGTTAGAAAACATTATTTGTTTAGCAGCAAACTGATGAACATTTTTGTTGTGAATGAATAAAAGTACTTGAATAAAGATTGTTGAAACCTTAAAGTAAAGTGCAGGGTTCTGGCCCTGCACTTCTGATTGGCCGATAATGGCGATATCGGATTGGTCCGTTCAGGAGAATCTGATTGGCTATTAACGAGCCTTTCTCATTGGTTAAAAGAGTTAACGTTCCTGTGTTTTCATTGGCTAAATACCCAAGAGCTTGCCTATATAAAGGGGGCTGTTGTGGCCGTTTTCAGAACTGTTGCACCATGTTAAATAAAGAGTTGAAGTTCACTGTTCATCGACTCGTCTCCACTTCTTGCGCCACGCACAGAACATAACACTGGCGACGAAGGTGGGATGTGGAGACGTCAAAGCTGACTGAACACTACAGAGCGAAAACTGAGCATGTGGCTGAAACGCACCAATGGCGGAACCATGTCCGGCAGTGTCATACCACCTGCTCCATTTGACCCGGCACCAGAAGACTGGGACTCATATATGGATTGCTTCCAGATGTTTCTGGAAACCAACATTTGAAGGATGCCACTTCTGGAAATAAACGGGCGGTATTCCTAACTCATTGCGGACTGACCATATTCAAGATGGCCAAGGCACTAGCGAAACCGGCAGAAGTGAAGTCCATGGACTGGGACGTCCTCGAACCCCTGCTAAGGGCCCACTTTGCACCGACTGTACCAACGCTCATTAGAAGGCATGAATTTTACCAGAGAGATCAGTGGAAGGGCAAAAGTGTTGCTGATTTCATAGCTGATCTCCGGAATCTGGGAGGCCTATGCGGGTTTGCCGACCTCGAAGAAGCCCTGAGAGACCGAATAGTTCTGGGATTAGATGCACCAGGCGTGCAGAGTAAGCTGATGGCGAAAGGCAACATTAGCCTTACAGGTGCCATCGCTGACGCTACTGCAGCAGAAGCAACCAGGAAGTCGGCTTCCCGAATGCGCCGCACCCACGCCCCACTTCACCAACTCACCCGCGAAGTTTCACCTCACTTAGAAGAACAGGCAACGACAGCCCACCACGAGGACCTTGAATCATCACTGGAAAGCGATGAAGAAGAGGTCAACCAGCTCCGGTCTGAACGAGACCAACACCAGAGATCACAGTACCAATGCGCTGGTTGTGGGGCAAACCACCCCCGATCAGACTGCAAATTCCTCGATGCTCTCTGCCATGTGTGAGGGAAAAGAGGCCACTTAGGATGGGTCTGTAGAAGCAAACAAGGACCCAGCCAGTCCCCGAGGGGGGCTAACTATCGCCAATTTACAGGAAGCTGTCCTGTAAAGCGAGAACCCTTGAACCACCAATGGAACAACCACTCCTACAGAAACAAACCCGTAAACCACTCAACGAAGCGAGAAGAGGCGCACCAAACTATTACGATTGGTCACGCCTCATCACTGGACACCAAGAAGATCCGGGTGAAGGTGGCCATCGAAAACCAGCCTTGTATGATGGACGTCGATTCAGGATCGTCCCTTTCGATGGTTTCCTGGAAGACCCTCAANGGAATTGAAGTAGCCGGCATTCACCGAACCAGCAGCAACAACTGGGAAGAGGCTCTCGTCCAAGAATTCCAGGATGTCTTTGCAGATAAACTAGGCGAGTACAAGGGGACCCCGATATCATTTAACCTCAACCCCAAAATAGCTCCCATCTGCCTTAAACCTCGTCGAGTTCCATTTGCCCTAAAACCAAAGATTGATGAGCAGCTTGATAAATTAATAGCCCAGGGGGTGTTAGAACCAACCGACCATTCTCCCTGGGAAACCCCGATCATGACACCCATCAAGCCGGATGGATCGTTAAGAATTTGTGGGGACTACCGAGCCACCCTGAATCACACCCTTCAACAAAACGCTTACCCGGTACCGGTGGTGCAACACCTTCTCCATTCCCTGGGGGGCGGAAAAGTTTTCACTAAACTAGATCTAGCCCAGGCATACCAACAACTGCCTGTAGACAAAAAACGGCAGAGGCCCAAACGATCGTTACGCACTGAGGTGCATTTAAATGTAACCGACTCCAATTTGGAGTAAGCATGGCCCCAGGAATCTTTCAAAGTTTGATGGAAAGACTATTACAAGGGATAAAAGGCGTTGTCCCCTATTTTGATGACGTTTTAATTGCTGCTCCGACTCAAGAAATACTAAGGGAGTGCCTGGGGTTGGTTCTTCAGAGATTTAAAGACTCAGGTCTCAAAGTTAAAAAGAACAAGTGTCAACTATGTACGGATGGAGTAGAATTTTTAGGATATTTAATAGATAAACAAGGCATTCACCCCACCGATAGCAAACTTAGGGCAATCAAAAATGCCCCCAAACCCCACAATAAGGCTGATCTCCAAGCTTTCCTAGGCCTTATCAATTTTTATAACGTCTTTCTGTCTCACAAAGCAACCGTAGCCGATCCCCTACATTGTTTATTGGACAAAAAAGCACCCTGGGTTTGGGGGCACCGAGAGGAACATGCGTTTCGACAAGTAAAAAACCTATTGACCTCCAATGCTGTTTTGATGCAGTATAATGAGACTTTGCCTTTAATGGTTACATGTGATGCATCACCATTCGGAGTGGGCGCTATTTTGAGCCACGTTTTACCGAACAGAAGTGAAGCCCCTGTTGCCTATTTTTCAAAAACGCTATCAAAAGCAGAACGCAATTACAGTCAAATCGATAAGGAAGCTCTTGCTATTGTATCTGCTGTTAAACGATTTCATGAATATATTTATGGGCGAGCTTTCACTATAATAACTGACCACAAACCTTTACTGGGAATAATAGCGGGAGATAAACCAACCCCTTATATATTATCTCCCAGAATGACCCGCTGGTCAGAATTCTTGGCTGCCTATAATTATTAGTTGCAACACCANACGCTGACGCATTAAGCCGTGCACCACTTCCAGAAACCGTTGACGACCCTGCTCCGACCGTCACAACACTGCAGATCGAGACACTCCAAAAACCGCCGTTGACAGCTCACGATATCGCGATTGAAACTAAACGTGATCCCATTTTAGCATCTGTCCTCAGCTGGGTAGAGCGTGAATGGCCATTGGACCAAATCCCTGACAACTACGTTCCCTTCAAAAGTCAACAGATGGAACTGTTTTCCCAGAAAGGCTGCATCATTTGGGGCAATAGATTCATTGTCCCAGAGCGGTTACAGTGAGCGATACTGAGAACCTTGCATGATGGCCACCCCGGCATCGTGCGCATGAAAGCACTCGCACGAAGCTATGCGTGGTGGCCGGGCATAGACAAGCAGATCGAAACCTGGGTAAAGACTTGTCACAAATGCCAGGAAGTCAGCAATGCCCCACCAAAATCAACCCCAACAGAATGGGAAACACCCAGGGGACCATGGTCCTGTATTCATCTGGACTTTGCGGGACCTACGAATGGACACACATTTTTATTAACAGTGGATGCCTACTCGAACTGGCTCGAAATTCATCAGATGAAAAATACAACAACCAAATCAGTCATCAGGAAATTGGACAGATTATTTGCAACACATGGACCACCGAACGTTCTGGTATCCGACAACGGGCCCCAGTTTACCATGCTTTCTTTTGAACAGTATCTGGCAGACCGCGGTATTCACCATGTGCTAACTTCACTGGTACATCCTGCGGCCAATGGAAGGGCCGAGCGCATGGTACAATTCGTCAAAAGAACTCTATATAAAATGGACTATGGCGATATCGAAGACAAGATTAACCAGATACTCCTTTTGCAGCACATCTCTCCACACAGCGTCACCAGCAAAACTCCCGCTGAGTTATTGATGGGACAAAAACTCCGCTTCCACCTCGACCGACTACACCCATCGTACGAACCTGAAAAACCACACAGATCCAGCGGGAAATGCCGTAATTTCCAGGTAGGTGACTTGGTTTTCACGAGAAACGTTTATGGCGACCCATTGTGGGTCAAGGCAACTATAATCCAAGTAACCGGATCCAGATCGTACCGAGTGAAATGTCGCGACGATAGAATATGGAAGCGCCATATTGATCAGCTGCGTTCAAGGCTGCAGTCTGGGGTCTGTGATTCCGGTGATTTCCAAAATGAGGGGGGAGGAGACGCCAAGGAGGCTGAGTTGGAAACGGCGGAAAGCACAAGCGGAAGAAATGACCACTCAGACACAATATGTGAAGAAGGATCGGGGACAGGGGTAAACTCGCCTCAAAGGGATACCGAGGACATTAGTGGTTACGGAAGTTTAGATACAGAACCAGAGGCACCCTGTTCACCAGATAACGTCCTACCCCAACAAGACTCTAGACAAATANAATAAAAGTGCTTGAATAAAGATTGTTGAAACCTTAAAGTAAAGTGCAGGGTTCTGGCCCTGCACTTCTGATTGGCCGATAATAGCGATATTGGATTGGTCCATTGGGGAGAATCTGATTGGCTATTAACGAGCCTTTCTCATTGGTTAAAAGAGTTAATGTTCCTGTATTTTCATTGGCTAAATACCAAGAGCTTGCCTATATAAAGGGGGTGTTGTGGCCATTTTCAGAACTGTTGCACCATGTTAAATAAAGAGTTGAAGTTCACTGTTCATCGACTCGTCTCCACTTCT
>BHEV01063430.1:0-13577 GCA_004319985.1 Emydocephalus ijimae | reverse complement strand
GCTGGTTCGGTTCACGACGTTTAAATAAAGAGCTTGAAACGAAGTCACCGACTCCTGGCGTCTGTTTGCGGACACGACAGGAGGGAAGAAATGGGGCTCCTAGAGGCTCCAGAATGCCGGAAATAGGCCCATTTCCAGCCTCTGGAGGGCCTCCAGAGCCTGGGGAGGGGAGAAATGGGGCTCCTTGAGGCTCTAGAATGTCGGAAATAGGCCCATTTCCAGCCTCCAGAGGGCATAAGAAGCCTGGGGAGGGGAGAAACTGACCTCCTGGAGACTGAAGGAAAGCCTCCAGATCCTGGGGAGGGGGGGAACGAAGTTCTCGGAGGCTCCAGAAGGCCAGAGAGCCTTCGTAGCCCGGGAGGCTGTTTCTGCCCTCCTTGAGGCTCGAGGAAAAAGCCCCTCGGCCATGGTGCAGGAGGCTGACTAGGCCACGACCACCCAGCAAGCGGGCAGAGAACAGTTGCTAAATTTTTTGAAGCCCACCCCGCCCATAATGGATTGAAGCGATAACAACGATGAACGTTAGGAAAACACATCCTGTCTGTTTGGATTCCTGCCATCAAACGAGGGGGTGAAGCTCGATGACTTCAAGCACCCTTTCTGGATCTGGAGCATTAGAATGATTTCTTTTTTAAAAAAAATTATTCTCCTTTTTCGGAGGTGCCCTCAGCTACAGTGAGAAGAGCATGTAGAAGATACCAGGAAATGATAGGCAGGAAATGAAAAGAGCCACTGTGACTTTATGAACTGCAGCTGCTTATAAAATGATTGCGGCTGAAAGGAATGGCTGTAACCTAAAATTAAGGGAGGTAAAAATCTTTTAAAGGGTTTTTTTTTTCCCCCACCCTGGCTTGCAAGCAGCTTGCAGGCTTGTTTTAAATCCGCCTGGAAAAGGGAGAGATAAAACACACCCCGTGCAATGCATTTAAAAACAGTGTTTTTCAAACTTGGCAACTTTAAGACGGGTGGGACTTCAATTCCCAGAATTCCCCAGCCAGCTGTGCAGAGTGGGATTTTACTCACCATACAGAACTGGGCAAAAAGCCACATTTTTACACTTTTTCAGCCAAAAATATGAAAACTTCTAATAAAAACACAATGATGCTTTCTGAAAACAGCCAGTTTAGGGATGGGGCAGAAACACTATTTTTCAAGGAGACTCTGTTGTGACTCTACAAAAGTCCCTGCTCGGAGTAGCTTCCACCCAACCAGGATGCATTCCTCAGGGATCTGGCCAGCAAGTATCCTGCTAGTATACCCCCCCCTCCCCCCAATCTGGTCTAGAGGTGAAGGAGTTAGTCTAAAAACCAGATATCAGCTGGGTGACTTTGTTCTAATCACCAGGAGACTGGGACCTCTAGTTCCGACTTAGGCACAACAGCCAGTTGGGTGACTTTGGGCCAATCACCAGGAAACTGGGAGTTCTAGTCCTATCTTAGGCACAACAATCAGCTGGATAACTTTGGCCAATTACCAGGAAACTAGGAATTCTACTTCTGTCTTAGGCATGAAATGAAACTACATAGCCAAAAAGGCATTAACAGTCATTAACATAATCCTACGTAGCTTTTACTCTGGTAATATCACACTACTAACTAAGGCATACAAAACATTTGCTAGACCAATACTTGAATACAGCTCATCAGTCTGGAACCCGCATTACATATCGGACATTAATACAGAGAAGAGTTCTGAGAAAGTCCAGAAATATTTCCACAAGAAGAGTTCTCCACTCCTCTACTCATTGCAGAATATCTTGTGCTACGAGACTTGAAATTCTAAACCTAGAATCCTAGAACTACGCTGCTTTCGGTCCGATCTAAGTATAGTATATAAAATTATATATTGCAATGTCCTACCTGTCAATGAATACTTCAGCTTCAACCATAACAATACAAGAGCACACAATAGATACAAACTCAAGGTTAACCGCACCAAACTCGATTGCAGGAAATACGACTTCAGTAACAGAGTGGTCAATGTCTGGAATACTCTACCTGACTCTGTGATTTTTTCCCCAAACCCCAAAAACTTTAACCTTAGACTGTCTACTATTGACCTCACCCCTTTCCTAAGATATTTGTAGGGGGCATGCATAAGTGTACTAACATGCCAGAGGTGATATTCACCAGGTTCTGACCAGTTCTGGAGAAACGGTAGCGGAAATTTTGAGTAGTTTGGAGAACCAGCAAATACCCCCTCTGACTGGGGATTTTACAGTATCCTTCCCCTGCCAGGCCCACCAAGCCATGTCCCCCAGAACCGGTAGTAAAAAAAAAAAAATTGAATCCCACCACTGTGATGTGCCTACCGTCCCTGTCCTACTGTTTCTTTTTATTTTTCTTATATGTATCCATTTCATGTATTCATAACTATGTTTGTACTTATACCTGTAATCTTATAATCACTTGAACAAATAAACAAATGAACAAATCCATCTGAGTGGTTTGAGGCCAATCACGAGGAGACTGGGAGTTCTAGTCCCGCTTTAGGCAGAAAAGGGTTTTTTCTCTCACCCCAACCACCTTACACGGATGCTATTGTGGGAAAAATAGGAGGAGAAAATACAGATAGTCCTCGACTTACGACCACAATTGAGTCCAACACTTCTGTTGTTAAGTGAATTTTGCCCCACTTTTACGATCTTTATTGCCTGGATTGTTAAGTGAACCACTGCGGTGAATAAGATAATAACCCCGGTTGTTAAGTGAATCTGGCTTCCCCATTGATTTTGCTTGCCAGATGGTCGCAAAAGGGGATCGCCAGGACACAGTAACTATCATAAATAGGAGCCAGTTGCCAAGCATCCAAATTTTGATCATATGACCGTGGGGTTGCTGGAAAGGTGGCAAGTGTGAAAATCGGTCATAAGTCACTTTTTTTCATTGCTGTTGTAACTTTGAACAATCACTCAACGAACGATTGTAAGTCGAGGCCTCCCTGAATTATATGTTTGTTTGCCTTTTGGAATTATTTATAAAAATCAAGAAATTTTTAAAAAAATCATATAAATAAAAATTAAAGAAAGCCCCCCTTGACCTTTTGATTCTGCTTTCACGGAGGCTGCCTGTTGTGGCCTTGCTTGAGATCACGGTCAGCCGAGCATCCAACAAGGCCACCACCAACCCAAATGCTACTTAGCTTCCAGGTCTGTGTCATGCAAATCCAGACTAATTGAAAAACACTGTGGTTAAATTAATTGTCGGTAAGGGACTTGTGCAAACGCCACGATATATCTCTCTCTCTCTTCCTCTCTTAATTCTGGAGCTAATGATTCGGTAGTCAGTGGTTACCTTTAAAGACCGAAATTTGCATCTTGTTTGCAAATTTCTCCCAGCTGAAGGGCCAGGCCTAGGGCTACATTCACACAATAGTCTAGGCAAGACTATTGTATTATATATATATATTGTGTGTGTGTGTGTACATATATATATATTATATATTAGATAGATAGATAGATAGATAGATAGATAGATAGATAGATAGATAGATAGATAGATAGATAGATAGATAGATTATATATTGTATTATTATACCTGCGGTCTGATCTAAGCATAATTCACAAAATTGTCTGCTACAACATTTTGCCTGTCAACAACTTCTTCAGTTCAACCACAATCATACACAGGCAAGCAACTGATACAAACTAATGATAAACCGCTCCAAACTCATTTGCAGAAAATGCGACTTCAATAACAGAGTGGTCAACCCCTGGAATGCCCTACCAGACTCCGTTGTTACAGCCTCAACCCCACACAGTTTCAACCTCAAACTGTCTACCGTGGACCTCACCCTGTTCCTAAGAGATCCTTAAAGGGGAGTGCAGAACCGCACCAGCGTGCTTACCATTCCTGTCTTACGGTCCCCATTTATCTGTATTTACTTCCTTTGTTCCTCTTTATGTTCATACTTATGCTTGTTATCTTGTACAATCGGTCAGTCCTAGAGGAGATCAACCGTAACTGCTCTTTAGAAGGCTAGATGCTGAAGATGAAACTCAAATACTTTGGCCACCTCATGAGAAAGAAGGACTCACTGGAGAAGATCCTAATGCTGGGAAAGACTGAGAGGAAAAGAAGAAGAGGATGGCAGAGAATGAGGTGGCTGGAGGGAGTCACTGAAGCAGTCAGCGTGAGCTTAAATGGACTCCGGGGGATGGTAGAGGACAGGAAGTGTCATGCCCCTGTCAGAATCTGATTCGGAGGGGGAGGCTGAGCAGCTGACAGGGAGTGGGAGTGTGGCTCCGTTGGCTGCAGAAGAAACCGGGGAAGGGCAAAGTCCGGTTGGAAAGAGCAGGGGAGAGGCAGAGCAAGGGAGCGGGAATTCAGAGGGAAACCCAAGCCCAACCCCTCTTCATCTTAGGGCATGCAGAAAGGAATGGAGAAGGGAGCAACGTGAGTTGCATGGCTTCCCGGGAAGGAAAGGGCCCTGATTCCCTTCATTAGCTGCAGCTGGGAACACAGTGTTTAAAAAGAAAAGCTGAGCACAGCAACTTGTTGGAAGCAAATTGTGAGTTATCTGTTTTTGTCGAGGCTTATTTGGGTTCCTGGCGTCCTCACAACTGTGTGTGTTTTGTTGGCCTTTCAAGTCTGCAATTCCTCATCCTGCCCTGTCAAGTTAATTGCTGCAGCATGGTTTGTGTGGATTTTTATTTACAGTTTGTATGTACTTTGTTTTCAGACTGAATTTCTTCCACTTAAAGACTGTTCTTGGGAGAGATTTTTCTCCAGCTGACGGTAACCTGGACATCAGGGGAAAAGTTGGAGGCATTAAAGGGACTCTTCTTACTTATGTGACTGTGTTGCCTTTGTGCCATCACAGGAAGGCCTGGAGGAACGTTGTTCATGGAGTCGTGATCAGTGGTGGCATTCAAATTTTTTTACTACCGGTTCTGTGGGTGTGGCTTAGTGGGCATGGCTTGGTGGAAGGGGAAGGATACTGCAAAATTCCCATTCCCTCCCCATCCCACTAACCTGCTTTCCAGCTCCGTTCTCCTGTGCAGGACAACAAAAGAAGATGCAGCCAATTAGGTGGGACTTGGGAGGCAGCGAATAAATGGGGCTGGGACCAGTCAGAGGTGGGATTTGCCAGTTCTCTGAACTACTCAAAATTTCAGCTACTGGTTCTCCAGAACTGGTCAGAACCAGCTGAATACCACCACTGGCCTGGAGGAACGTTGCCCATGGGGTCACGATGGGTCAGACATAACTTTGCAACTAACAGCATGTTTGACAAACAAACGAACAAATAAATAAGGTGAAAACAACACTTGTGGGAATTCAAATTAGCCAATTACTTCCTGAGTCCCAGCAAGTGTAATAAAGTAAATGAGCTGAACCTGTTGTGTGAATGATGTTTCCTGCTTCTTTAAGGCAGGTTAAAAAAGAAGGCACTCACTGGGGTGTGTTTGCCCCATAAATAACCTAATTATGCAGTACAGGTAATCCTCAACTTACAACAGTTCATTTGGTGACTGTTCCAAGTCACAACGGCACTGAAAAAAGTGACTTAAAATCATTTTTCACACTTACGACCATTGCAGCCTCCCCCTGGTCACGTGATTTACATTCGGGTGCTTGGCCACTGACTCACATTTACGACAGTTGCAGCGTCCGGGGGGGAGGTCACGCAATCCCCTTTTACGACTTCCTGATAAGCAAAGTCAATGGGGAAACCAGATTCACTTAACAACCGTGTTACTCATTTAGCAACAGCAGTGATTCATTTAACCACTGTGGCAAGAAAAGTCGTAAGATGGGGCAAAGCTCACAAACAATTTTTTTCACTTAGCAACATCAATTTTGGGCCCAATTGTGGTCATATGTTGAACACTTCAGTTTTAGGGTTTACAAGGACTCCTACACCAAGCAGGCTAAGTTCACACAACCTTCTCAAACTTCCTGCCCCCCATACACATATCCACAATTAACCTAGTTAACTATTGTTACTTATTTTATACTGAACTGGGCTCTGTCAATGCATCCGTTAGGTCCTCCCTTGACCTGGGTTGATGTGTTGTGTGATGACCTGGGGCGTGGCACAAAGGCAACCCAGTCAGAGAATAAGTAGGGGTCCCTTTATTAGCTCCAACTTTGCCCCAATGTTCCGGTTACCTTCCAGTCTGGAGAAAAACTCTCCCAGGAACCTGCAACAGCCTTTGGCTGCAGATATTCCAATCCAAAATGGTGTAAACAGAAAATATTAAACTATAAATTCAACAGGGCAAGATAGGATAAAAAATCCGGCAGAACAAGATAAGGAGTTCCAGAAGTGAAGTAACATGGCAGTAAATCAAACCAGTTGGGAGGATGCCAGAACCTCAGATAACAGCAGCCAAAACTAAGTGAACTCAGCATTTGTTCCTGACAATGACCCCTCCCATCTGTCTCTCCTTTAAACTTCCTTCCCATGTGTGTCTTGTGAAGGGAATCAGGGCCCTTTCCTCCCTCGTAAGCCATGCAACCCACGTTGCTCTCTTCTCCGTTCTTTCCTGCGTGCCCTAGGATGAAGAGGGGGTGGGCCTGGGTCTTCCTCTAAACCCCCTCTCTCTTATTCTACCTCTTCTCTGCTCTGCCCAGCCGGACTTTGCTCTTCCCCAGTTTCCTCCACAGCCAATGGAGCTACTCTCCTGTTTCTCTTCCTCTTCGGATTCAGACTCCAACAGGGGCGGGGCATGACATGTTGTGTGAATAAGTGGAAGGATCGCCTTTCTTCCATCCAATCCAAGATCTGGGCTTGTCAGTGCAGACAGATCTGAACCCAGTACCCACGAAAACAGAAATGGCCACTCTGGTCAAACAGGATGGGGGCTTTTTCCATCCTTCAAAATTGGTTGGCTCTTTTTCCTTTTAAAAAATATGGTTTTGTAGCCTCTCCCCACTGGAACAGTGACCTTTTTGGTTCAAATACACAAAGAAATACGGAAGGACTTGCAATTAATCATAAAGGATTAATTACTCAGCTGAAAAGAAAACACTGAACTTTTTAAGAAGAGGCAAGAAAAATCCTGGCTCTGATTCTTGCCAGATTTCAGAGTCCCAAAGTTTTTTCTGCGCTTAGCTGGAAATCCATTTCTGGCAGATAAATTCATTTTGACTTGCAAATGCGGGTAGTCCTTGAACTTATGATCACAACAGAGCCCAAAGTTTCTGTGGATAAATGAGACATTTGTTGACTTTTGCCCCGTTGTACGACCTTTCTTGCCACCATTGTTAAGTGAATCACTGCAGCTGATTAGTTAGTGGTGAAGAAGGAGGATGCGTGGCAAGGCGGCCAGCCAGATCGCTGCTCCCATTCACCAGAGCTCAGGGAAAGGCTGCGGAGCCAGTTTCGGGCCTCCGTGGTGAAGCAGAGGACCGTCTGGCCGGCAGCCATCTTGAATCGACGGTGTTAAGTACTGAGTGTGGGCGCGAAAGAATGGAGATGAGCCAGTGAACGGTGAACTTCAACTCTTTATTTACATGGTGTGACAGCTCAACTCCATGGATGCTACAGCCTTTCTCATATAGGCAACTTATTAACTATTCAACCAATGAAAACCCGGGAGCGCCAGCTCCGTTAACCAATTGGAACGGCTCGTTAATGGCCAATCAGATTCTCCTGAACGGACCAATCCGATCTCGCCAGTTAACAGTCAATCAGAGGTGCAGGGCCAGAACCCTGCACCTGACTTCAAGCTCTAGATAACTTTATTATACCTTTATTCATTCACAACACCCCTTCCCCCCGGGTTCCGTTTATGGGGTGCGGTTACGTAGTCCTTGAGGTAGGACTGTTGTTTTGTAAGGTATGGTTGTTCTGGAAGGTACGGCATCAGGCGCTTGATCCGTGTGGTTTCTCTGGTTCGTACGTTGGGTGTAACCGGTCGAGGTGGGAGCGGAGCTTTCGTCCCATTAGCAACTCGGCGGGAGTTTTATTGGTGACGCTGTGCGGAGTGATATGCTGTAAAAAGAGGGTTCGGTTTATTTTCTCTTCGATGTTGTCATAGTCCATTTTCTGTAGCATCTTTTTGATGAATTGTACCATGCGCTCCGCCCTTCCGTTGGCCGCAGGATGCACAGGCGACGTCAGCGCATGTCGAATACCGCGGTCCGCCAGGNATTCATTCACAACACCCCTTCCCCCCGGGTTCCGTTTATGGGGTGCGGTTACGTAGTCCTTGAGGTAGGACTGTTGTTTTGTAAGGTATGGTTGTTCTGGAAGGTACGGCATCAGGCGCTTGATCCGTGTGGTTTCTCTGGTTCGTACGTTGGGTGTAACCGGTCGAGGTGGGAGCGGAGCTTTCGTCCCATTAGCAACTCGGCGGGAGTTTTATTGGTGACGCTGTGCGGAGTGATATGCTGTAAAAAGAGGGTTCGGTTTATTTTCTCTTCGATGTTGTCATAGTCCATTTTCTGTAGCATCTTTTTGATGAATTGTACCATGCGCTCCGCCCTTCCGTTGGCCGCAGGATGCACAGGCGACGTCAGCGCATGTCGAATACCGCGGTCCGCCAGGTACTGCTCAAAAGACAGCGCGGTAAACTGGGGCCCGTTGTCGGATACCAGAACGTCTGGTAATCCGTGGGTTGCAAACAGTCTGTCCAGTTTCTTAATGACCGCTTCGGTTGTTGTGTTTTTCATTCGGTGGATTTTGAGCCAGTTCGAGTAGGCGTCCACGGTTAACAAAAACGTGTGGCCTTTGGTAGGCCCTGCAAAGTCCAGATGGATACAGGACCAGGGTCCCCGCGGTGTTTTCCATTCGATTGGGATTGCCTTTGGTGGGGCGTTGCTTACTTCTTGGCATTTATGACAAGCTTTGACCCAATTTTCAATTTGCTTGTCGATGCCTGGCCACCACGCGTAGCTTCGTGCAAGGGCTTTCATGCGCACGATGCTGGGGTGGCCATCGTGCAAGGTTCTCAGTACTGCCCATTGGAGTCACTCTGGGACAACGACTCTATCGCCCCAGATGATGCAGCCTTTCTGTGAAAACAACTCTGTTTGTCGACTTTTGAATGGGATGAAGTTATCAGGTACTTGGTCCAATGGCCATCCGCGTTCCACCCAACTGAGGACTCGTGCTAAGGCGGGGTCGCATTTTGTTTCTCTCGCGATATCTCGGGCCATTAATGGCGGTGTACAAAGTGTCTTGATTTGCAACGTTGTCACTGTAGGCGCGAGGTCATCAATGGTCTCTGGAAGTGGTGCTCAGCTCAATGCGTCGGTGTGCGGAATGGCCTTCCCTGGGCGGTATTGCAGCCGATAATTATAAGCAGCCAAGAATTCTGACCAGCGAGTCATTCTGGGAGATAATATATTGGGGGTTGGCTTATCTCCCACTATTATTCCCAGCAAAGGTTTGTGGTCAGTCACTATAGTAAAGGCTCGGCCGTACACATACTCATGAAATCTTTTGACAGCAGACACAATTTGCCATTGTGGGCTTCTTTATCAATCTGGCTATAATTGCGCTCAGTTTTTGAAAGCGTCTTTGAGAAATAGGCAACAGGGGCTTCGGTACCGTTAGGCAAAATATGGCTCAAAATGGCGCCCACTCCGAAAGGCGATGCGTCACACGTGATCGTTAATGGCAAGGTCTCATTGTACTGCATCAGTACAGCAGTCAGAAGTCAGTAATTTCTTTACATTTCGAAACGCCTGCTCTTCTCTATGTCCCCATACCCAAATGGCTTTTTTGTCCAATAAACGATGTAGGTGTTCAGCGACAGTTGCTTTGTGCGGCAGGAATACGTTATACAAATTGATAAGGCCTAGAAACGCCTGGAGGTCGGCCTTATTCCGGGGTCTGGGAGCGTTTTTTATTGCTCTCAATTTGCTATCGGTAGGGTGAATGCCCTGTCAATTAAATATCCTAAAAATTCGACACAATTTGTACACAATTTACACTTATTTTTCTTCACTTTAAGACCTGCATCTTTGAATTTCTGGAGGACCATTCTCAAGCTATCCCGTAAAATTTTTGAAGTAGGGGCAGCGATTAACACATCATCAAAATAGGGGACAACGCCCTTAATCCCTTGTAAAAGTCTCTCCATCAAGCTCTGAAAGATCCCCGGGGCTACGCTCACTCCGAATTGGAGCCGTGTACATTTAAAGGCACCTCGGTGCGTCACGATCGTCTGTGCCTGTGCTGTTTTTTCATCTACCAGCAGTTGCTGATATGCTTGAGCTAAGTCTAGTTTAGCGAAGACTTTTTTGGCCCCCAGGGAATGGAGGAGTTGCTGCACCACCGGTACCAGATATGCGTTTTGCTGCAGGGCATGGGTCAGGGTGGCTCAGTAGTCCCCACAAATTCTAATTGATCCATCCGGCTTAATGGGTGTTACAATTGGGGTCTCCCAAGGAGAGTGATCGGTGGGCTCTAACACCCCCTGGGCTATTAGCTTATCAAGCTGCTTGTCAATTTTTGGTTTTAGGGCAAATGGAACCCGACGAGGCTTAAGGCGGATGGGAGCTATTTTTGGGTCAAGGTTAAATGATATCAGGGTCCCCTTGTACTCGCCTAGTTTTTCTGCTAAGACGTCCCTGAATTCTTGGACGAGGTCCTCCTCCCAGTCGCTGCTGCCAATTCAGTTAATGCCTGCCACTTCAATGCCCAGTGGCGCGAACCATTGGAGGCCTAACAGGCTAGGCCAGTCTTTGTCGATCACAGTCAGAGGTAAGTACGCCGTACGGTTTTTGAACGAGACCCGGACTCGACTGGATCTTACAACTGGAATTCGATTCCCTTGATAGTCTTTTAGTATAAGTCTTTGGGAACGGAGGTTTTGACGCTGGATAGTAGGGATGAGTTGCTTGAGGGTCTTCCAGGAAACCATCGAGAGAGACGATCCCGAGTCGACTTCCATTTGGCAGGGCTGATTTTCGATGGCCACTTTAACTCGGATTTTCTTGGCATCCAAGGAGGAGGCGTGACCAATAGTGATAGTTTGATGAGCCTCTTCTCGCTTTGTGGGGCGGTTTAGGGTTCTGTTTCTGTAGGAGTGGTTTACTGGTTCTCGCCTTACAGGACGGTTTCCTGTCGGTTGGCGGTAGTTAGCCCCTTTCGAGGGCTGGCTGGGTCCTAGGAGACTTCTACAGACCCGTCCGATGTGGCCTCGTTTCCCGCACTCGTGGCAGAGTGCGTCGCGGAATTTGCATTCGGACAGGGGGTGGCTGGCCCCACAGCCAGCGCATGGGTATTGGGACTTCTGGTAATGGTCCCGTTTGGACCGCAGTCGATGGACCTCTTCTTCGTCGCTGTCTGACAACGAAGAGAGGTCCTCGTGGATGAAAGGTCGCCAGTTGGTTGGTGAACCAGAGCGCGGTTGCGGTGCATTTGGGCAGCCGACTTTTTGGTTGCTTCTGCTGCAGTAGCATCAGCGATGGCATCGGCAAGGCTGATGTCGCCTTTCGCCATCAGCTTTCTCTGCGCGCCGAGTGCATCTAATCCCAGAACTATTCGGTCTCTCAAGGCCTCTTCCAGGTCAACGAACCCGCAGAGGCCTCCCAGGTTTCGGAGGTCCGTGACGAAGTTTGCGACGCTCTCTCCTTTCCACTGGTTTCTTTGATAGAATTCGTGCCACCTTACAAGTGTTGGCACGGTCGGTGCATAGTGGGCTCTCAGTAGGGGTTTGAGGACGTCCCAGTCCATAGACTTTACTTCTGCTGGTTTTGCTCACGCCTTGGCCATCTTGAATACGGGCGGCCCGCAATGCGTTAGGAATACCGCCCGTTTCTTCCCGGTCGTGGCATCCTTCAAATTGTTGGTTTCCAAGAACATTTGGAAATGATCCATGTAGGAGTCCCAGTCTTCTTGTGCTGGGTCGAATGGAGCGGGTGGTATGACGCCACCGGACATGTTTCCGCCATTGTGCGTTTCAGCCACGTGCTCGGTTATCTTCTTCGTTGTTCAGTCAGCTCTGACGTCTCCACATTCCATCCTTGTCGCCAGTGTTAAGTACTGAGCGTGGGCGCGAAAGAATGGAGATGAGCCGGTGAACGGTGAACTTCAACTCTTTATTTACATGGTGTGACAGCTCAACTCCATGACTGCTACAGCCTTTCTTATATAGGCAACTTATTAACTATTCAACCAATGAAAACCCGGGAGCGCTAGCTCCGTTAACCAATTGGAACGGCTCGTTAATGGCCAAGCAGATTCTCCTGAACGGACCAATCCGATCTCGCCAGTTAACGGCCAATCAGAAGTGCAGGGCCAGAACCCTGCACCTGACTTCAAGCTCTAGATAACTTTATTATACCTTTATTCATTCACAACAGACGGGGCAGTGTCGGGCCGTTTCTCCAGCCACTCCAGCGCCCAGAAAAGAGGACCAGAGCTGGGCCATCGGCCTCTACTAGCTGCTGGATCCTGACCACTGTGAAGGTGAGGTGCTTAATTCTGGTTTGAGGACCTGGTCCCCTTCTCCGAAGTAGACCAGGCCCCACAGGCCTCAAGGCCAAGCCTGGACTAGGTTTTAGGCCCTATTAGGCCCCAATGGGCTTGAGTCCCAGCAGGATGTGTTAGAACGCCCTGCTGAAGTAACACAGGGCTGAAGAAGAGTGGCTGGAGCAACGGGGACAAGGAAAGGTAATTCCCCATTTTGATTCCCCTCATGTGCTTCTCCTCCTTCCATAGGCTTAAAAACGGTCGTGAAGTGAATCTGGTTTTTTCCCCTGCAGACTTGGCTTGTCAGGAGGTCACAAATGTGGATCACGTGACCACCGGAACACTGCGACCGTCATAAAGATGAGTCGGTTGCCAAGCGGCTGAATTTTGATCCCGTGTCCGTGGGGGATGCTAAAACGGTCGTTCGTGTGGAAAATGCTCCTAAGTCTCTTTTTTTTTTTTTCAGCTAAATGAACTGGTAGCGTATTTTAAACACGTTAATTTTGGGAAAACCAGCTGCTGTGAGTAAGCAAGCAGAGACCTGGGGGGGCCAACCCAAACACTTTGAATCCCCCCTTCCCAAGCCTAAACTTCATAGCAGTTAAGTATGAGAAGGATCTCGGGGTTCTAGTGGACAGCCATTTAAATATGAGCCAGCCGTGTAGCATCAGCTGCCAAAAAAGACAACACAGTTCTAGGCTGCATAAACAGGCATAAACAAAGCATTAACACAGTTCTAGGCTGCATAAACAGGCATAAACAGGCATTAACACTTAATAAGTGTTAATACCACTTCATAATGCCTGGGTAAGGCCACACTTGGAATCCAGTTTTGGTCGCCACTATGTAAAAAAAAAAGACATTGAGACTCGAACGAGTGCAGAGAATAGCAGCAAAAATGATTAGGGGATTGGAGGCTAAAACATCTAAAGAACAGTTGCAGGAACTGGGCCTGGCTAGTTTAATGAAAAGAAGAAACTAAGGGGAGACATGATAGCAGTCTTCTAGTATCTCAGGGGCTGCCCCAAAGAAGAGGGAGTCAAACTATTCTCCAAAGCACCTGGAGGTAGGACAAGAAGAAGAAATGGATAGCATGCAGGTTTGGTCACCACGATATATATATAAAAAAAGATGTTGAGACTCTAGAAAGAGTGCAGAGAAGAGCAAGAAAGATGATTAGGGGACTGGAGGCTAAAACATATGAA
>BHEV01063428.1:0-10906 GCA_004319985.1 Emydocephalus ijimae | reverse complement strand
TGTCCTACATTTGTATATTAAACAGTCCCATTCAAGTCAAAAATGGATTTCCCCCACAACTGAAAAACCAGTAGGCCAGGGGTGGAGAACCTTTTATGTCTCACTCAGGAATTCTGGGAGTTGAAGTCCATAAGTGATAAAAGAGCCAAGTTTCCCTACCCCTGGTATAGTTTATGAAGAGTAAAAATAATCTCTGCCCTGAAGTGAAACATACCACTCTAATCATCCTCGAAGCTTTTTTTCCTTAAAAGAAAGATCTGCTTACCCATGGCTCGCCCCATGAGTTGCGGACAATCCAGTATTCAGTTCCATCTTCCACACCCCAACCAGCAACAGAGATAATGTGGTTGATGAAAGATGAAGAGTGATATTCAGTATAAATTCCTCCGGTATAGTTTTCCAGGCCTGGGGTAGCCATGATCCCACAACTGTTTAAATTACATGAAATTAGAAGGTTAGCAAAGTAAACAAGGCTGAAATGTGTGCGGTTATCACAGAAGTGAAGAGTTCCCAACTGGTTTCCAAATTAGCTAGGTGGCCTCAAGTAATATATCATGTGCAATGACACTTGCTGTGAGCCAATCATGGATTTGAATAGACCTAGGAGAGAAATCGAACTTGTACATTTTTAGTGAGATACATATAAGTTATAACCTTAACCCGTTACCAAAGGACTACCTAGTCCTTCACATATATGCTCCATGAACTCCCTCAAAGTACTAATGCTGGAGGAAGGGGAGACAAAATAGGTCAAATTCCACCACTCCAAGCCCCCACTAAACTTTAATTTCAGACTCCACCTTTTGGGAGTTAAATAAATAAAATAATGGGGGAGGATTTTTCCAGCTGGTGGCAGAGGAATTCTGGGAGTTGAAATCCACACATCTTAAAGTTGCCCTGGGTGGGAAACTTGGCTTTAAACAATTTTTTCTCCTCCAGTGAACCAACATTGCTATCCACACCTACTTCAACCACATCACTTCAACTTGCCACATGAATCTTTCTGAGCCATTAAAACTTATGTTCACTCCGGTACCTGATGGGTCCATTTGCATAGATTTCCACCATCATTTTCTCTCGACCGCTCACAGATCCGTAATCTCCCACTTTCCAGAGGGTGTAATTTTTTATCACGTGGCATTCCCCGAAGGTGGTACACGTTCCGCATTGGTTAAATTTCTTGCAGTCTTCAAAAATAATTGCACAAGATAAATGGAAACAGCAGTTTATTTTCTCAGGCTAGCCTATTACAGGCCCTCGAATTATGACCCCCCAATAGAGCCCAAAATTTCAGTGGCTAAAGAAGACAGATGTTAAGTGAATTTTGCCCCATTTTACAACCTTTCTTGCTGCAGTTGTTAAGTGAATCACTGCAGTTGTTAAGTTTGTAATACGATTGTTCAGTGAATGTGGCTTCCTCATTGACTTTGCTTGTCAAAGGATCACAAAATGTGATCAAATGTCTTTGAGACACTGCAACTGTCATTAGGACATGCCAGTTGCTAAGCATCTGAATTATGACCACAGGACCATGAGATACAACAGTGTATTTGTAAAAGTGTAAGTGTAAAAACCAATCATAAGCAACTTCCTTCAGTGCCGCTCTAACTTTGAATAATCACTAAACAAATGATTGTAAGTCAAAGACTGCATTTATCTGCCATCTCAAATTATGAAATGAAGATTCCTTGCAGGAATTCCTGATTATTCTGATTCCACTTCCCATATATTTCCACTGAATAATGAAATGTGGGAATTATAAAACAAAATACAAAACTGGCAAGCGTAAAATGATATTATAAACAAATCAATTCCCCCCCTCAATTTTTTTAAAAAAGCCAGGAGGTTTGTGTCATATGATTTTGTGTCATAATAATTTTCAAAGTAAATCCATCATCAAATTTCTTTCCAAAAGAGGAGAGATAGAATCCGGCTTCACACGATGTGGGAAGTTGTGGGAGGAAACAGAGGTGGTATTCAGCAGATTCTGACCAGTTCTGGAGAACCGGGAGTGGAAATTTTGAATCGTTCAGAGATCCGGTAAATCCCACCTCTGACTGGCCCCGCCCCCATCTATTCTCTGCCGCCCGAGTCCCAGCTGATTGGCTGGGTCTTCTTTTGTTGCCCTGCAAAGGAGAACGGAGCTGGAAAGCAGGTTAGTGGGGTGGGGAGGGAATGGAGATTTTGCAGTAACCTTTCCCCAGGAGTGAGGAGGGAATGGAAATTTTCCAGAATCCTTCCCCTACCACGCCCACCAAGCCACACCACGCCCACCAAGCCACACCCACAGAACTGTGAGGGAAGGTCCTATGATCCACTGATTGGACTTTAGGTAAAGGTGGAAAAGAGAGCTGGGCCTTCAATGCGAATCTGAAGTCTTAGGCCAGGGCTGTCAAACTCCTGGCGCATGGGCCATATGCGTCATGCGCTGGCCATACCCTCGCCCGGTTTAGCGAAGGGGGAAAATGTCCCAATATGTCACATGATGCTGCAGTGACAACGTAGCCTAGGCACATTCTGCTAAACAAGGCTAATGTGGATTAGAGTCCATTTTTTAGTGCAAACTATGTGAATTGAAAAATGATGGATACATCTTATCTCAGCAATAAAAGAATTGCTGGTTTAAAGCTGGCTGTTCTCCTTTTAGCCATAGTCAAATTTGGAAGTAACATATTTATAAAGGCAATTATAAGCTTTTAATGAAACAATTATCAAAACTTTTGGATGTCACTAGATAATCCATGACCCATTGAGTCATTATTTCAGAAATATTTCCTTACCTAAAGAGAGAAACACAGTGACCAGAGAAAGTCAAGACAGCAGTGGAAGCAAAAGTAAGAGAATCCATTCTAAATTCTTTACTAAGCAGCTCAATGTACATTCAATGTTTTATGTGCTTGAAGGTCAATTTTGTAATCAGCCTGGCTACCTTTGATGGATGCAAATTAGTTCCAACTAATCTGAAAGGGGTTTAGATAAATAACATGGGCATTGGGGAGCTAACAGCCAAACTATCTCAACCTTTGTTGAGGCACATTACCACAGCTACTCAATTTCATTTTCCAACATCAATAGTATAGGGTTTTTTTCCAATGCCTTTAAACACCGCTGCCTTAATATGTTGGGTGAGTAGGGAGGACAAGAGTTGTACTCCAAGACTTTGACAGAATATCTCATTGGAGAAGACATCGTGAAATTTACAAGAACTTTTGCCAAATTGGGATGATTGTTATTACCATTCCTTAGAAGTAACGATCATAATCTCATGTCATTAAATGAGGCATGTAGGCTAGTAAGCGTTGGCGTCCATTGCAAGGCCAATACAAATGATGGTGGGTTGAAATCCCCTTCCCTTTTTCGGAGCCCAACTCATACACATTGTTGCTCTGATCATACACACCTTGGTCTTTAGCTTGATAATTGTTGCAGGTTTCATCCGGGATGCCGTGTTCATGAGCATATTGCCACACGCCACCGTCGTCCCCGCCTTCACAAGATCCAGCATTGGCACAGTCAATCACATTTTGAACAGAGAGATACGCTGAGGGCCAGGCCCCTTTCTTCTTGATATTTATGCGGTCTAAGAGAGAGAGAGAGAAACAAGCTTTGAAAAGAACAAAAACTGCAACCCTTCTAAGCCACAGACTGAGTTCCCACAACATGCTAAGCCAAGGCAAAATATTTTTCTTTGAGGTCCTTGGTGGTCTCTGAACTCAGCTGTTTTCTTGCAAATGTTTTATTACCCAACTAGGTAACGGTGCATGTTTTACTTTGATTTGACTGTGGCTTGGTGTGTGTTCTGAATTTAGCCGCATTTTGTCAGGCCAAGCCAGATCACTTTTATTGTAATTTAATTGCAATCTACAACACAGCAAGCCATGACTTAATTCAAACCTAGTCATGAAGTAGAGATTGTCCAGGTCTGATTTATGTAATACAGGAAAAAAAATGATTCTCCATTCCATTTTCCCTTCCTGCCACACACTATTTGTACCAGACCTTATATTCCAATTTAAAAAAAAATGGATCCTAGAAACCTGCTTTTAGCTCCATAAAGTGACCACATGAATTCCTTCCCTTTTAAATCTCAAATGTTCTTTCATTTTTCTCTTCAATAAGAACATTCTGGCCAATTCAGTCCTTTACCACAACCATTTCTCATTGTCCATTGTCTTTTAATATGGCAAAACTTTGGCCAAGAACCTGAGCAACGTTGAACCTGTTTAGTACTTAGGTAAGAGTCAGAAAAAGACTGTAGGCTAAAGCAGTGTTGAAAAGAAATGCCCAGTGGACGACTGTGACAAATGGCTTCCATGCCACTGCCAAGAAAGCAATAGCAATAGCATTTATATATAGCTTCACTGTGCTTTACAGCCCTCTCCAAGCTGTTTACAGAGTTAGCCTATGGCCCCCAACAATCTGGGTCCTCATTTTACCCACCTTGAAAAGGATGGAAGGCTGATTCAACCTTGAGCTGGTCAGGATTGAACTACTGGCAGTCAGCAGAATTAGCCTGCAATACTGCATTCTAGCCACTGAGCCACCAGGGCTCTCTAAGAAATCAATGTGGATGTGAAATTACCAGGAGTTGAACTCAGCTAGAAGGAGACTTTGCCTCCAATCAAGAGGCAGAAAATGGCACAACTAACTCAAAGATAACACCAATGAGAGAAGCCCTCCAGCTCTCATTCAGTATTGCCCAACCTCAAAAGGCACAACCACATTTTCAAAAGGAAACAATTTGATTTGAAAGGCAGATTGTGGCGTGAGGTGTAGTGACTAAGATTTTTTTTTAAAAAAAAATCTATGCATTTCCCCCCTTGAGATTTGTGATTCTCAGTGCTCAGAGGGAGGCCTCCCCACAAGATATTCCCTACCTGCTAGAGCACTGGTGCTGCCATGAGCCCAGCAGGATCCACAGTATTGGGGAATGTGCTGGTTTCGGGTGGTGCTTGCATAATTGACTCCATCTCTGTTTCTCCAATCCCAGCTCTTGGGCAGCTTAGAGATATTCAAGTATTCATGCGGACGAGGATAGGTTCTTTCAGGGGGAGGGATGGTGGAGGAAAGAATAAGGAAAGTTAACTTTCTGCGAGCAAAGGTAAGAGGGTAATTTCTCAGTGCTTGCTCTGATTTATAACCAAGCCTATCCAGGGGTGGGCTGCTGGAGCTTTGCAGGGGTTCGGGAGAGCCCCGAGCTAAAATTCTATGCAATTCAGAGAACCCCCAAATCCCACTCCTGGCTGGCCCTGCTCCGCCCACCCTGCCCGACCCCTCCAAGGAGTCCCCACGCGGCTCGTTTTGGATTCAGGTAAGTGCAGGGCACGCGTGAAGGCTCAGAGAGGGTGAAAAATAGGCCTCCTGGAAGTTCGGGAAGGCCGGAAATGGGCCCGTTGCCAGCTCCCAGAGAGCCTCTGGAGCCCAGGGAGGCTGTTATTGCGGAAAACCTCCGGAGCCTGGGCAGGGCAAAAATGCCCCCCACACACACACTGTGGTGCAGAAGGCGACTAGGCCACGCCCACCATGGCCATGCCTATGCCCCGGGCAGAGAACCCCTTGCTAAAATTTTTGAAGACCACCCTTGAGCCTATCCTAGTCTGAACAGCGTATATAATTCCCACTTTATTTGATCCTCTGGCTGTTTGTGAAATAACTTCGGCAGACAGGAAGTGACTTTATCACAAGGTGCCTTTTTCCCTCGGAATTCTGATGACCTCAACTACTTTCTAAAGTGATGAGATGAACTTTGTTCTCCTGCCTGTTTTGCAAAACTCCAGAAGGGGGAGGGGGGAACATCTCGGGACAGCAAAATTTTAACATATCGACATTTGCAAAGGGATAGAAAGGAAAGAGGCCAACTGGCCCACTCCGTGTTTTGAATTATATGACCCAAAATACCCAGCAGCCATGCTGGCTGAGAAAGATAGGTAATGTAATTTAATTATCCCAAGGAGGAGAAAACTATAAAAACAAGCTGCAAATGCATTGTGTGTTATCAACAGTGTGCAACTCAGAAGGATCAACGATGGGCAAATATATGTTTCATGGAAAAAGCAGAACCCCAAGAAGGCCCAGCCTGCTTGGAAGATAGACCCAGGGCACTTGACAACAAAGAATGTTTTTTCTTCCAACTCAGAAAGCTCAAACTGCCTAAGAAGCTGCTAATACAGTTCTACAGAGGAATCATTGAGTCTGTCATCTGTACCTCTATAACTGTCTGGTTTGGCTCTGCAACCCAAGAGGACAGACACAGACTTCAGAGGATAATTAGGACTGCAAAAAAAACAATTACTACCAACCTCCCTTCCATTGAGGACCTGTGTACTGCACAAGTCAAAAAGAGGGCTGTGAAAATATCTATAGACCCCCCTCACATCTTGGACATAAACTCTTTCAACTCTTACCCTCAAAATGATGCTATAGAGCACTGCACACCAGAACAATTAGACACAAAAACAGTTTTCCCCTGAAAGCCATCACTCTGCTAAACAAATAATTCCCTCAACACTGTCCAACTATTTACAAATTCTGCGCTAGTATTACTATTAATCTTCTCATCCTGATCGCCCATCCCCTCCCACTTGTGACTGTATGACTGTAACCTTGTCGCTTGTATCCTTGTGATTTTTATTGACTGTTTCCTAGTATGATTTGATTGCTTATTGTATCCTGTGACTATCATTAAGTGATATCATTCAGTGATTAACCTTATGATTCTCGACTCTTGATGAATGTATCTTTTCTTTTATGTATACTGAGAGTATTTACACCAAGACAAATTCCTTGTGGGTCTAATCATACTTGGCCAATAAAGAATTCTATTCTATTCTAAAAAGAAAGCTAATGTGGGAAATACTAGGGTGTGGCTAGTTTGCATTCTGATGATTCCCATGAATTAGCACTTCTTTCGGAATTCCTCTTCTCTATTTCTGTTCTGATGAATTATTAGATAATTCTCAACTTACTCATTTAGTACAACAGTATTTAAAAACATGACTGATGACTGTTTTCACACTTATGACCATGGCAGCATTCCTATGGTCACATGATCTAAATTTGGATGCTTGGCAACTGGTTCATATTTATGACAGTTGCAGCATCCCAGCGTCACTGATCACTTGTTGTGACCTTCCGACAAGCAAAATCAATGGGGAAGTTGGATTCACTTAACAACTGGGCCCTCGCTTAGCAACTGCGGTGATTTACCGAGCAATTGTGTCAAGAAAGGTCGTAAAATGAGGCAAAACTCATTTAACAACTGTCTCATTTTCCAGCAGAAATTTGGGGTTCTATTCTGGTCATAAGTTGAGGATGATCTGTACTGTAAAGAGAGTTAAATGCTGAACACCATCATCAACAAATGCCAAAATGATGTAACCAGGTATTACTCCATGCCTGAGGAGCAGATGCTAGTCTAAACTCTCAGAGTCTTTTCCATGACTGACTGTCCCCCTGTCCTTACCCAAGAGACAGATGAACCCAGTGCTAACCCCTTTTTTCTGGGGTATCTCCATTAGGTTGACTTCAGCAGTCCACAGACCAGAGGCGGTATTCAGCAGGTTCTGACCAGTTCTGGAGAACCGGTAGCAGAAATTTTGAGTAGTTCGGAGAACCGGCAAATACCGCCTCTGACTGGAGATTTTACAGTATCTTTCCCCCGCCACGTCCACCAAGCCACGCCCACAGAACCGGCAGTAAAAAAAATTGAACCTACCATTGCCCCAGATCATGAATAAGAGTCAGCCTTGGCTACACAGCTATTGAAGTAGCCTTTCCTTCCATATTTAGCCATCAAGGGCTCAGCCTCAAGATATATACAGTTGTTCCCTCTTACCAACTGTGCATGGCTAGTCTCGTGAAGAGAAGGACCAGGGGAGAAAAGATAGCAGTGTTCCAATATTTCAGGGGCTGCCACAGAGAGGAGGTGGTCAAAGCACCTGTAGGCCAGACAAGGAATAATGGAGGGAAACTGAACAAGGAGAGATTTAACCTAGAAATAAGGAGAAACTTTCTGACAGGGAGAACAATGGAACAGTTATGGGAGCGCCATCACTTGAGACTTTCAAGAAGAGATTGGAGTGCCATTTGTCAGAAATGGTGTAGGGTCTCCTGCCTGGGAAGAGGGTTGGACTAGATGACCTACAAGGTCCCTTCCAACTCTGATTATCTGTTATCTGTTACCAGGAGGGAAATAAGGTGAGGACAGTGACCTGGAACAAGGGGCAAGAGAACTAATTTCAGGCTGGATAGGAGATTTTTTTTTTTTTGCTGACAGCAAGGATTGGTTGAGAGAATTATAAACTGGAGGTGGAGAGATGCCCTGAGGAAACTTCACAGCTGTAAAGTTTTTAATCTGCTATTTTATACTTCAACCAGGGATGGGCTTCAAAAATTTTAGCAAGAGATTCTCTGCCTGGTTGCTGGGTGGGTGTGGCCATGGTGGGTGTGGCCTAGTGTGCACCACGGCCGGGGGGAGCACTTTTGCCCTCCCCGGGCTCTGGAGGCTCTCTGGGAGCCGGAAACAGGCCCATTTCCGGCCTTCCCGAACTTCCGGGAGACCCTGCCTGAACCTCCATACGCTCTACACTTACCTGCATTCAAAATGGCCATGTGGGGACTCCTGGGAGGGGTGAGGTGGGCGGGGCCAGTCAGGAATGGGATTTGGGGGTTCTCCGAACTGTGCAGAATCTTAGCAAGGGGCTCTCCCAAACCTCTGCAAACCCCCAGCGGCCCACTCCTGACTTCAACTTATAAGAAGCTACCTTCTGTGATGGATTCATCCAGCTCTGACCAGGGGTGGGATTCTACCGGTGTTGTGAATTAATAAAAGTGCTTGAATAAAGATTATTGAGAGCTTGAAGTAAAGTGCAGGGTTCTGGCCCTGCACTTCTGATTGGCCGATAATAGCGACATCGGATTGGTCCGTTCAGGAGAATCTGATTGGCTATTAACGAGCCTCTCCCATTGGTTAACGGAGCTAGCGCTCCCTGTGTTTTCATTGGTTAAATACTCAAGAGCCTGCCTATATAAAAGGGGCCGTTGCGGCCATTGAGCTGAGCTGTTACACCATGTTAATAAAGAGTTTTGAAGTTCACTGTTCACCGACTCGTCTCCTTCTTAGTGCCCATGCGCAGAACATAACACTGGCGACGAAGGTGGGATGTGGAGACGTCAGAGCTGATTGAATGACGAAGAACGATAACAGAGCACGTGGCTGAAACGCACCAACGGCGGAACCATGTCCGGCGGCGTCATACCACCCGCTCCATTCGACCCGGCACAAGAAGATTGGGACTCATATATGGATCGCTTCCAGATGTTTCTGGAGACCAACAATTTGAAGGATGCCACTACCGGAAAGAAACGGGCGGTATTCCTAACTCATTGCGGGCCGACCATATTCAAGATGGCCAAGGCACTAGCGAAACCGGCAGAAGTAAAGTCTATGGACTGGGACGTCCTTGAACCCCTGCTGAGGGCCCATTTTGCACCGACCGTGCCAACACTCGTTAGAAGGCATGAATTTTACCAAAGAAGTCAGCGGAAGGGCGAAAGTGTTGCTGATTTCATAGCGGATCTCCGGAATCTGGGAGGTCTATGCGGGTTTGCCGACCTCGAAGAAGCCCTGAGAGACCGAATAATTCTGGGATTAGAATCGCCACATACCCAAAGCAAGCTGATGGCGAAAGGCGACATCAGCCTTGCCAATGCCATTACCGAAGCTGCTGCGGCAGAAGCAACCAGGAAGTCGGCTGCCCGAATGCACCGCACTCATGCCCCGCTTCGCCAACTCGCCCGCGAAGTTTCACCCCACTCAGAACAGGCTACGACAGCCCACCATGAGGACCTTGAAGCGTCATCAGAAAGCGATGAAGACGAGGTCCACCAACTTCGGTCCGAACGAGACCAACGCCAGAGATCGCAGTACCAATGCGCTGGTTGTGGGGCAAGCCACCCTCGATCAGAATGCAAATTCCTCGACGCGCTCTGCCATGTGTGCGGGAAAACAGGCCATATCGGACGGGTCTGTAGAAGCAAGCTAGGACCCAGCAATCCCTCGTGGGGGGCTAACTATCGCCAACTGACAGGAAGCTGTCCTGTAAAGCGAGAACCCTTGAACCACCAAGGGAACAACCACTCCTACAGAAACAAAACCCTGTTGCTGTTTTGATGCAGTATAACGAGACTTTGCCTTTAACAATCACGTGTGATGCATCACCATTTGGAGTGGGCGCCATTTTGAGCCACGTTTTGCCAAATGGTAGTGAAGCCCCTGTTGCCTATTTCTCAAAGACGCTATCAAAAGCAGAACGCAATTACAGTCAAATTGATAAAGAGGCCCTTGCTATTGTGTCTGCTGTTAAGAGATTTCATGAATATGTGTATGGCCAAGCCTTTACTGTAGTGACTGACCACAAACCTTTGCTGGGAATAATCGCGGGAGATAGGCCAACCCCTTCTATATTATCTCCCAGAATGACTCGCTGGTCAGAATTCTTGGCTGCATATAATTATAAGTTGCAACACCGCCCAGGGAAGGCCATTCCCCACACCGACGCATTGAGCCATGCACCACTTCCAGAGACCATTGATGACCCTGTGCCGACAGTTACAACACTGCAGATCGAGACACTTCAAACACCGTCGCTAATAGCCCGAGATATCGCGATTGAAACAAAACGCGACCCCATTTTAGCACGAGTCCTCAGTTGGGTCAAACGCGNTTCCCAGAAGGGCTGCATTATCTGGGGTGATAGAGTCATTGTCCCAGAGCGGTTACGACCAGCGATACTAAGAACCTTGCACGATGGCCATCCCGGCATCGTGCGCATGAAAGCCCTCGCACGAAGCTACGCGTGGTGGCTGGGTATCGACAAGCAGATCAAGACATGGGTAAAAGCTTGTC
>BHEV01063423.1:0-15363 GCA_004319985.1 Emydocephalus ijimae | reverse complement strand
ATTGGTCTGTAATTTTCAACTAGGCTGGGGTCTCCCTTTTTGAAGATGGGGATGACCATGGCTTGTGACCATAGTTTTGGCTGGCAAGGAGCTGGTCCTGAAAATTTTTTCAAAGATTATGCTTCGAGGTTCGGCCATGGCAGTGGATAGCTTTTAATCAGCAGAATAAGATAGTAGGCAGCCATTGAATTAAGATGAGTTTTCTTCCCTGGTATTCATGATGAAAAGCTGCAGGAACTGGGGACGTCTGGTTTAACAAAGAGAAGGACTAGGGGTGACATGATAGCAGGGCTCCAATATTTGAGGGGCTGCCACAAAGAAGAGAGGGTAGCCAAAGGCAGAACAAGAAGAAATGGGTGGAAACTAAACAAGGAGAGAACCAAGCTAGAACTAAGGAGAATTTTCCTGACAGTGAGAACAATTGATCAGGGGAACAATTTTATTTTATTTTTATTTATTTATTTTGATTTGTCAATCACTTATAAGATAATACGTATAAGTACATACATAGATATGAATACATGAAATGGGTACATATAAGAAAAATAAAAAGAAACAACAGGACAGGGACGGTAGGCACGTTTGGTGCGCTTATGCATGCCCCCTAGAGACCTCTTAGGAAAGGGTTGAGGTCAATAGTAGACAGTCTAAGGTTAAAGTTTTTGGGTTTGGGGAAGAAACCACAGAGTCAGGTAGAGGATTCCAGACATTGACCACTCTGTTGCTGAAGTCATATTTCCTGCAATCAAGTTTGGTGCTGTTTACCTTGAGTTTGTATCTATTGTGTGCTCTTGTATTGTTATGGTTGAAGCTGCAGTATTCATTGACAGGTAAGTCGTTGCAATGTATGATTTTATATACCTTATTTAGATCAGACTGAAGACAGTGTAATTCAAGGTTTTCTAGGTCTAGAATTTCAAGTCTGGTGGCATAAGGTATTCTACAACGAGTAGAGGAGTGGAGAACTCTTCTTGTGGAATATTTCTGGACTTTCTCAACTGTACTAATATCAGATAGATAATGTGGATTCCAGACTGATGAGCTGTATTCGAGTATTGGTCTAGCAAATGTTTTGCATGCTCAAGTTAGTAGTATGATATTACCAGAGAAAAAGCTACCTAGGATTAGGTTAACAACTCTTAATGCCTTTTTAGCTATGTAGTTACAGTGGGCTCTAGCACTTAGATCATTAGAGATGAGCATTCCTCTATCCTTTACAGAGCTTGGATCATCAACAAGGTCTTGACAATTCAGCCTGTATTTTATTTTCTGATTTTTTTTTGCCAATATGTGGGACAGAGCATTTATTTGTTGAGATTTGAAGTTGCCATTTGTTTGACCATTCTGATACATAGTCGAGGTCCTTTGAAGGGTAGCAGTATTGTGTGTGGTGTTGAATAGCTTTACATCATCAGCGAAGACAACACAGTTGCTCTTAATATGATCACAGAGGTCATTTATGTAGAACATGAAGAGAGTTGGTCCCAGAACACTGCCTTGGGGGACACCACTGTTGACAGGTACAGAATATGATAGGATGCTCTCAATTTTGACCATTTGTTGTCTGTTTGACAGGAATGCTTCTATCCAGTTATGCAGTTGTCCAGTGATACCATAAGATTTTAGTTTTAGGAGTAGTTTTCAGGAGTAGTTTGAATCAAAGGCTTTACAGAAATCTATGTAGATTGCGTCTATTGCTTTGCCATGATCGAGTTGTGTAGTGCATATGTTTTTGCAGTGTAAGAGTTGCAGATTACAGGATAGTTTTTTTCTGAAACCAAATTATTTATTAGAGAGTAGGTTGTTTGTCTCTAAGTGGAGGATAATGGATTGGTTAATAATTGATTCCATGACTTTATAGGTGATGCAGCATAAGGAGATTGGTCTGTAATTTTCAGCTAGGCTGGGGTCTCCCTTTTTGAAGATGGGGATGACCATGGCTTGTGACCATAGGTTAGGCAAGGAGCTGGTCCTGAAAGATTTTTCAAACATTATGCTTAGAGGTTCTGCTATGGCAGTGGATAGCTTTTTTAAGAAGTAGGCACATATTCTGTCCAGTCCAATAGATAGGGATGGTTTTAGATTGTGTAATGCTTTTTCAACATTGTCTTCTGTAAAATTGATATGTATTAGATCATTGTAGTTTTCTGTGGTTCGGTTAGGAAATGCTGGGCATGATCCATTGCTGTTTACAAATACTGAGCCAAAGAATTTGTTAAAGATGTTGGCTTTAATGGTGTCATCGTTGCAGTCTTTACCATTAGGTCCTTTCAGGGGTGGGATGGACCTTGAGTCTTTTAGTTTGTTGTTTACAACATTGTAGAAAGCATGGGTGGAATTGGTGCGTAGAAGGTTTTCCTCTTGTTTAATGTGATAATTGGTGCATTCAGTCTTTATCTGGTGGCATAAATTTTTGTATTGGCTTTTGAAGTTGGCAACATGACCAGATTTGTTTTTCCACCAGATTGATCTCTTTTTGGATTGAAGTTTCCTTAGTGTTATGGGTAATCTGTTTTTTTTTTTTTGGAGTTGTTATTGGTACATACAGTTTGATGACTCTTTTGACTTCAAGTAAAAATATGTTGTAATGGTCTTCAACACTATTGCATCCAGTGAATAGCGATTGCCAATCAAGGGATGAGAGATCGTTGTTTATAAGATCATAGTTGCCTTTTTTGAAGTTATAATTGGGGATTATGTCATTGTGATGATTTTTGTGTGGGCGTATGTTGAGACAAAAGTCAATCATATTGTGGTCACTGTTGGAAAAGGGTTCTTTAGTTTGTATTCTGTAAATTAAATTCAAACTATTGCAGAAGATGAGATCGAGGCAGTTGTTTAGTCTAGTATTGTTGGTTACTAGTTGTTCCAGTCCCAGATTTGTAACAGCATTGCAGAAGCATTGTAGAAGAACTTGCCTCTGGAAATTGTGAGTACACTGGAGGTTTTTAAGAAGAGATTGGACAACCATTTGTCTGAAATGATATCGGGCCATGATGGCGAATTTATGGCACACGTGTCACAGGTGGCACACAGAACCATTCGTGCCAGCATGTGAGCTACAGGCAAACTTACCTCACTGGGCATGTGCGCCGCCTCACAGCTGATTTATGGCTGGTTTGAGTCCATTTGTGGCCTCCCAAAGGTTTGAGGAAGACTTCTGCAGGCTTTGCAGGCCAAAAACTAGTCCCATTTCATCACTTCCCGTTTTTCTGAAAATACCGGAAGTGATGAAATGGGGCTAGTTTTCGGCCTGCAAAGCCTGCAGAAGTCTTCCTCAAGCCTTTGGGAGGCTGAAAAAGGCCTCAAACCATCCAAAAGTAAGCTGTGAGGCGCAATGAAGATAAGGGGGCAGTGGGGGTGGTGGGTAGGGATTACGCACGCATACATAGGGGGTGTGGGGGGTACGCATTGCCTTCTGGGTGTTGGCATGCGAGTGCGCGCATACAAGCGTGTGCACAATTTTTGGCACAGGAGCCCAAAAAGGTTAGCCACCACTGGTATAGGGTCTCTTCCTTTAGCAGGGGGTTGGACTAGAAGACCCTATAAGGTCCCTCCCAACTCTCTTATTCTATTATTCTGTTCTGAAAGGGGTGGTCGCACTGCATCGTGGCTTTTATCCCTGGGCACTCCATCTCCTGACTCTTATGCTTTAAACATAGCCAAGGAGCTTTGCGTAGGACTACGTTAAGCCAAGCCTAAGTGTGCACACTGTATTTCCTTAAGCTGTGGTTATGTGACTGCACACATGGTTTGAACATTTTTTGCTGGTGACCTGGACGAGACAGGATTAATCTGAGATACCTGGAAGAAAGCCTTGGAAATGAACTCCATTCACATTCTTCAATCAGCCCACTTTTGAATAATTGCTCTGTCCTGCCTTTCATTCACTATGTTTTACGAAGTGACCATAGAAGGGAATTATACTGGTGCGGTGTGCTCAGGTCTTTTTAAATTTATGCTTTCTTTTGACCACTTAGCAACTAACTCTTCCTTTCTCCTTTGGGGGAAAAAAAATCTTCCTATGGGAAACTAAGTTCTGGCTTGTTTGTTTGGGTGTTTAAAAGAGATGTTAAAGACAAGCCATTTGTGGTCTTCTGTAGACCATCTCGGAAAGCAATGTAAAACTTTGGAGAGGGTTAAATGTCTTTGAGAGCTAGTTTGGTGAGAGAACCCTGTGTCCTAGACCTGGAAAAACCTGATTTTAGCTAAAATGAAACATCCAAAGAATACAGTTTCTACAGAAGGCACCATGTATGGTGATAGGATTCCATATCATATCAGCTTTGGTGATGCTACTCAGGGTGAAGGAAACAAGGCCCAGCCATCTTAACAGGGCCAAGCCAAGACTGTTAGTTGCACAAAATTGTGTTCCAAGAAGGTTTTGTGTTTACTGGCCTTGGATGGAAGAAAGGAAGGAAGGAAGGAAACATTTGCTCCTGTAGAAGAGAACAGAACAATCTCACTAGAGAGAAACAAAATCAAATTTTGAATAGAAATCAGGAAGGAAGGAAGGAAGGAAGGAAGGAAGGAAGGAAACATTTGATCCTGTAGAAGAGAACAGAGACAGAGCAATCTCACTAGAGAGAAACAAAATCTAATTTTGAATAGAAATCACGAAGGAAGGAAGGAAAAAAAATTTGATCCTGTGGAAGAGAACAGAGACAGAGCAATCTCACTAGAGATAAACAAAATCAAATTTTGAAAAGAAGTAAGTAAGTAAGTAATCAATGTGTAAATAAATTCTCTCTCTTTTTAAAACAGAAACAACAAAGCACAGCCTAAAACCATATGCCTTAACCATCCCAGTCCACAGCAGCGCAGATGGAAGCTACATTTCCAACTTTGTTTCTATAAGACACTTGAGAAGATTAGTAAGGGATGTTTCTCCAAGTCAACCCAAGGAACTCTACTTCAACGTATCTGCCTTTGGGAGAGAATTTCATCTCCGACTGAGGCCTAACACTCGCCTTGTAGCTCCCAGCGCAGTGGTGGAATGGTATGAAGATTCTCCATCGATCTACAATGGAACGGAAGAGGTTCGCCAGGATCAAGGCGAGGGGGTCGTGGAGAGACTATGGAAAAAGGAATCCCTGTGGACCAACTGTGCTTACGTTGGAGATCTGGTGGATATCACAGGAGCTTCTGTCGCCATGAGCAACTGTGATGGTCTGGTAAGATACATCTTTTGAAGCAGATGCTGTCATTCTCGAAATAATGGAAAATATTCGTAGCTCGGGTTTTAGATTTTTGGCAGTAGTTTGCTCTCTTTCAATTTAAGTTTCTGAACCTTTCATTACCACACTAGGTAACATCAGTAGGATTTTCTTGTCCTATTCTCCTTAACTTATAAATGGCTTGTGTGCCACTGAGGCCAGTTGGTCGTGCAATTGGTTGTTTATTTGGAGCTATATTTAAATTCTGAGCAGCTGATTGGTTCTCTTGTTGATCGGTTGTCTGAACGGTCTGATTTCTTATGTGTTCATTCATATGCTGGATCTAGATCAATATGCTTGTCATTATTAGTTATGCATTCAGGTAGCCCTGGGCATGCTATGTATATTTAAATTGAATGAATAATCCTCAACTTACAACAATTCATTGCGTGACCGTTCCAAAGTTACAACGGCACTGAAAAAGTAACTTATGACCATTTTTCACACTTACGACCATTGCAGCATCCCTGTGGTCACGTGATCAAATTCAGATGCATGGCAATTGACTCATATTTATGATGGTTGCAGAGTTCCAGTTTATGTGATCCCCTTTTGTGACCTTCTGACAAGCTAAGTCAGTGGGGAAGCCGGATTCACTTTACAACTGTGTTACTCGCTTAACAACTGTGGTGATTCACTCAGCAGCTGTGGCAAGAAAGGTCATAAAATGAGGCAAAACTTACCTAACAGCTGTTTCGCTTAGCAATGGAAATTTTGGGCTCAATTGTGATCCGTAAGTCGAGGATTACCTGCATTGATGACAAAGTATTGATCTTACTTGGGTGATTTACAATCATTTCAGGCAAACACTGTGTGGGAAGAAATATCCATCTGATTCAGGTCCAAGCAGGGAGAAAGACTGTAGAAATATGGAGGTTGATTGGAAAGATGGTTTAATGATGAAGCAGACCCACATGGGTCTGTGGTTCTGGCAGCTGACAAAATATTTGAGTTGAGAGTGAGGGGTTTTTATACCTTCTCTTGTGCTTTGAGCTTGAGCTTCCTGTTCCTGTGCAAGAACATGTATTCTATTGGGTGTTGTAGAGGTTATGTAGGGGTCATAGTTGGCTCTATAGGCAAAGTACAAATCCTAGGTGTTTGTCTGAGCTAAGTTTGGTTGTAGTTTCTGAGGGTGATGCAATGAAGGGGCTTGCTGGGCAATTCCTATTGTGGCTGAGGGCTAATCCTACCTTTGTTCAGACTTTGCTGCAGGGAATTTCAAAATATCCTGTCTTGAATGGATTTCTGCATGCAGTATTTGCTTTGCCCAGTATTTGCTTTGCTTTGCCTTAATGCACAGTTGATGTGCCAAACTTACAAGTGGAAAGTTGCTAGAATTGAGTCTGGAGATGTGTGTCATTCAGTCTGGAAAACATCTCCTTGAATGGCTGGGTACCGCTCTACTTTTAGGGTATGGGAAGTCAGAAATCAGGTGTATGAAAGTGGAGCATGTGGTAGGCTTTCTCAGATCTATCCAGGGTTGCTGGGGGTTCACAGGGGTAGGGGGAGCCCCTAGTTAAGATTCTGTGCAATTTGGAGAACTCCCAAATTCCATTCCTGGCTGGCCCTCCCCACCCCACTCCTCCTCTCCCAAGAGTCCCCATGAGGCCCATTTGGGATTCAGGTAAGCACAGAGCACACACAGAGGCTCGGGGAGGGTGAAAAACGGGCCTCCCAGAAGTTCAGGAAGCCCGGAAATGGGCCTGTTTCTGGGGAGGCTGTTTTTGCCCTCCCAGAGGCTCAAGGAAAGCTTCTGGAGCCCTGGAGGGCAAAAATGCCCCCCCCACATGGTGCAGAAGGCCAACTAGGCCATGCCCATCATGCCCACACCCACCCAGCAACCGGGCAGAGAACCCTTTGCTAAAATTTTTGAAGCCCCCCCCGGCTGTATCCCCAAACTTTTTGATATTTGAAAGCAAGTCACAGTGAGATTTTCACCTCTTAGTGATGTTTGAGTGACCATCATGGGTAAAAAGTGGATTGGATCACAGAATAATAGGGCTGGAAAGGAATTTGGAAGTCCAACCTCCTGTCCATGGTAGGAGATCCTTATTTCTTCCTGTGCCATACTAAAGGACCTTGACATGTTCTTTGATGGTTTTGCTGAATTTAAGAATGTCAACCAGATAGACGAGGACCACTTTGTATAGGTGTGGATGTAACACTTCATTGATGCGTTGCATAAATACTGCGGGGAGGCCCTGGAATCTGAAAGGCATAACTTGGAATTGGAAACTACCCAGAGGGCAGTTGAAGGCAGTTTTCCATTTGTCTCCCTCCTTTGTCAATAAGCTGCTCTCAGATCTAGTTTGGTGAAGATCTTGCCTTTAGACAGGTGATTTAATAAGTCCTTCACGAGGGGGAGGGGGTACATGTTTTTTATGCATACCATGTTCACGCCCCTAAAATTCACGCATAATCTTAAACCGCCATCTTTTATGTAAAGCTGTCAAAATGCAAATTCTGGATCTGTGGGATCCTTGATGCTCTCTGGGCTTGGTGGTTTGGTTTTTTTATTTTTTTTTTCGTTTGCAGACATTTCATTACCAACTAGTGTGCTGATGATGTTACCTAGTTTGGTAGTGAAATGTCTGCAAGGAAACAACTAAGCTCAGAGAACACCAGGGACTCTACGAATTCATCCCTGAGCAACAAATAATTCTTCTCTATTGGCAACACCAATTTACCATCTGGTGAAAGGACTGGAACAGTTATAAGAAAGAGTTATAAGCATCACCCTGTCATTAGCCAGGTATTTTTTTTACTGGAGAACATTTACATTAAAATTATTTTTTAAAAAACATGGTACCCTCCAAATGTGATGAGACTCTGTAATCCCCATTTTTCCCAGCCTAACGCAAGCTAGACTCCTGGGAGTTCTAGTCCTTGCCAACATATCTGGACAGCATCCATGGAAGCTATGATACAAGTTGGGGATTTTGAAAGTAAGACAGGACTGGAAGGTCAGCTCTTTCCAAAATGGACTGGAAGCCAAATTCCATCGAAATTGAACTTTTGCATGCAACCGCTTGCTCAGCAGACATGGAGAAGACTGGAGATAACACCGCAGGACCTGTGGCAGGGTGATAGAAAGCCATGCTAGAATCCAGTCTCTTTGGAATCGTTATGGATCTCTTCTGGATAGACGCTGTTCCCTGTGCATCCATCTGCTTTTGGCTCTTGGAAGAATTGCCCCTTCGTTTTGCTACAGTTTCGTCCTTCCTTTCCTTTTCCGCCCTTCTCATTGGAAAAGATCCCAAATAGCGTGTGCCAAATCCACCTCATTTTTCTGAGAAAGCACTCTTGAATGCAGAAAGCATACTTTTAAGAAACGGCCTCGAGCTGGCCTCTTTTATAGCCTTTCCCAGATGTTGTAATCTTTGCTGGGAAGAAGACCTCTTGGGTTGCATGGAATTGACCTGGCAAGACCAGGGAAACAGAGACTCCTGAAGGAGAATATGGGCTGATATTCAGCCTCCCTTGTACCAGATGGGATACATCTACCAACACGCACCAACTTCCTAGTCATTGAACAGGAACTGCAATGGAAATAAAATAAAACAAAACATGTAACTGTAAAATAGTCAGTTTGGCGCAGGGGTTAAGGTGCTGGCCTAGGAACCAGGAGATGATGAGTTCTAGTTCCACCATGGACATGAAAGCTGACTGGATAACCTTGAGCCAATCCTTCTCTTTCAGCACAACTCGCCTAACGGAATTGTTGTGGGGAAAAGAGGAGGAAGAAGGAGTATTAGGCATGTTCGCTGCCTTGAGTTTAGTATTTAATATTTATTTGATTTGTCAATCGCTTACAAGATACAGGTATAAGAATAAATGTATAGTAGTTTTGAATACATGAGATAGATAAGAAAAATAAAAAACAATAGGACAGGAACAGTAGGCATGATTGATGCGCTTATGCACGCCCCCTACAGGCCTTAGGAAGGGGATGAGGTCAATAGTAGACAGTCTAAGGTTAAAGTTTTTGGGGTTTGGGGAAGAAACCACAGAGTCAGGTAGAGGATTCCAGACATTGACCACTCTGTTGCTTAAGTCGTATTTCCTGCAATCAAGTTTGGTGCAGTTAACGTTGAGTTTGTATCTATTGTGTGCTCTTGTATTGTTATGATTGAAGCTGAAGTACTTACACCATAAATTACTCGAGTTACTTACACCATAAATAAGATGGGATAAAAATCAAATATATAGCCATAATGTACCCTGTCATAAAAGCTGGCTGGATGACTTTGGGCCAATAACCAGGAGATGGTGAGTTCTAGTTCTGCCTTAGGCATGAAAGTTGGCTGGGTAACTTTGGGCCAATTACTTTCTCTCAACACAACCCACCTCACAAGGTTGTTGTTGTTTTAGAAGTGAAAGAGGAATTAGTATTAGATATGTTTCCTTAGGTTGCATGTAAAATAATAAAGGCAGTATAAAAATCTAATCAATAAAACAAACAAATAAATAAATAGGTCTACAATGAAGTAGAGTTTGGGGAGGGATTGGATGCAAATGAAAAAAATTCTCCCTTCTCCTGCTTTCTATAGCTAGCATGTTTATCTCATCTTTGTTCAGTCTATCCCTCCCACTCTATAATTAACTAAGCTGCAGAATGGAACTGGCAGGTGGGTTTTGGGCAGTGGTGAGATTCAATTTTTTTTACTACCGGTTCTGTGGGCATAGCTTGGTGGGCATGGCAGGGGAAGGATATTGTAAAATCTCCAGTCAGAGGTGGAATTTGCCAGTTCTCTGAACTACTCAAAATTTCCACTTCTCCGGAATTGGTCAGAACCTGCTGAATACCACCTCTGGTTTTGGGGTTTTTTTTGTACTTTTCCTGTGAGTGTAATAATGCTGCTTTAATAAAAAAAATCACATTCATGCAATAATTCATTTATTTCCCCTGCTGCCATATAATCTTCATTTATTATGATGGAGTACAATCTGGGGAAATGTGCTTTTTTGGCATTGGGAATTTAGATGTTTTTCAGGTGGTTTTGTTCATTTTCCTTCCCTGGTTTCCAAGAAAGGATAAATGAAATATTCAACCAGTCCCTTGATAAAATCCAGAAATTATTATGTATGTATGAGAAAGAATCTGTGTTCCGGGGTAAGGATGGGAAAACCATACATAACATATTAACAGATCTCATGGTTTACATGTTCCTGTCCAACAATGACATGTTAAGCTATGCTCAGGTTTAAGACTGTTTCCAACAGGGAACGTTCATTTAGTTTTAACCAGCAGAAACTTTGCTTTGACGAGAAGATTAATGTGAACATGAATTTGAAAGAGATGCTCATGTAATTCGGAAAATATATTCCAAACCCTTTATTATATATGATTACCCCCAAAATGAAATGACTGCCTGATGTCAAATAGGTCTTTAAACAAATGGACTCCTTTGGAAAGTTAGGGAACATAATTTCTGGGTTTTACATATCAAATCAGACCCCGAATAGGGACTATAGGAAATACTCGACCGATGACCACAATTGAGCCCAAAATTTTTGTTGCTAAGTGAGACATTCGTTAAGTGAATTTTGCCCCATTTTACGACCTTTCTTGCCACATTCGTTAAGCGAATCACGGCAGATGTTAAGTTTGTATCACGGTTGTTCAGTGAATCCGTCTACCCCATTGACTTGGCTTATCAGAAGGTCACAAAAGGGGAGGGAGCCTTTTTAAACATCTGGAACAAGAAGGAGCAGAACTTTTAAAATATTAATGTTTAATCCACCCCTGCCTTTTAAATTGCAAACGCCATATACTGTTTTAATCGTCACTTGAAACTTTCAAGAAGAGACTGGACTGCCATTTGTCAGAAATGGTGTAGGGTCTCCTGCTTGGGTGGGGGGGGTTGGACTGGATGACCTACAAGGTCCCTTTCAACTCTGATTATCTGTTATATATATTTTTTTACTTCGACACTGACCAAAATCCTTCTCCTTTGGGGAGAGGAGCAGTTTAACACAAACAAACAAACAAACAAATAAATAAAACAGAATCACTTTGTGACTGAAATGGGCGGTTTCTAAATCTGATTTGATATAATATTAAAAACCTCCCTTTTTATGACCTTGTACAAATAGTCTTTAACTTACCACCACTTAGTGACCATTCAAAGTTAAAACAGCACTGATAAAAGTGACATGACTCCAAGGAGACCTTGGAGATCTTCTAGTCCGGTGGTCCCCAACCACCGGGCCCCGGACCGGTACCGGTCCGTGGATCATTTTGTACCTGGCCGCCTATTTTGCTTGGGCGCCGCCATCTTGTTTCGACGGTGCTTGAGAAAGTGCTTCCGGGTGAGCTTGTTGGTCGTCGGTTGGAAAGCGGTGTTTGGGTGCTGAAGGAATCCTCGCATCTTAGTTTCATCGAAGGGGGAGGGCGGCTTCGAACGAAGAGCCGTCCCGATGGTGGTGGAGTTTTGCGTTACTCAGGAGGAGATTAAGAAAGAGCCCGAAAAGCCCATTGACCGCAAGAAGGTACAAAGGAGGAGTTGAAGGTGGCGGGGAGAAGCGGGGGACGGCTGGCTGGCTGGTCGCTCGGCTCGCCTTGCCTTGGTCATGTGTGCTGATGCTGGTACTGGTCCGTGGATCAGTCCGTGGTACAAAAAAGGTTGGGGACCACTGTTCTAGTCCAACTCCCTGTCCAAGGTAGGAGTCATTATACCATCCTGGACAAATGGTGTCCAACCTTTCTTGAAGACCTCCAGTGATGGAGCACCGACAACTTCTGAAAGCAAGTACTTCTACTGATAAAGGAAACTCCTTATTTCCAGGATGGGTCTCCCTCTGTTGAACTTCCACCCATTAGTTTTTGAACTACTCTTCAGTTGCTATGGAGAGTAAATCAAAGCCCTCTTCCCTGTGACAAGTATTGGAAGTTGTTAGTATGTCTGAGCCCTGAGCCTTTTCTTCCTTTGGCTAAATATACCTGCTTCATTATATAATTCATCATATGATTTAGCCTCCAGATTATTATACAATGAACCAGCTAAGGACAATAGGTATTCGTTGGTATTTAAAATTTAGTAGCTGGAGCAGTGTTATGGGACAACTCAGCCCAGCTAACTTGCCACAGCCAACTTACTGTAGGAAAACTCATCCCAGCCAACTTGTCATGGGACAACTCGCAGCAGGACAATTTAACAATTCAATTTAATGATATAAAATAAACCAACAATTATTTTAATTTTTGCCATTCGCATTTTGGTCTGCCCCTCCTTTGTCATCCTTTCTTTCATGATACTATTCCACTGTTTATTTGATATTAGTGTAACTTTTGTCCCACTGCAAGTTGTTCCATAGTGAGTTGGCTGTGTGGAGTTGGCCGTGGCAAGTTGGCTGTGGCGTGTTGACCATGGTGAGATGACCATGGCATGTTGACCATGGCATGTTGGCTGTGGTGAGTTGGCCATGGCGGGTTGACCACAACGAATTGTCATAGACACATGAGGTAAATCACACAGGACACATGGAAGAAAAAGGTGGGAGAAAAAGGAAACTCCCCCTCCACACCCATTGCAACCAATTACGGAGTAGGTTGCCTCATGCAGGAGCCAGCACTCTGGCACCAATCAACTGTTATGAACTAATAAAAGCGCTTAAATAAAGTTTAAACAAACCTTAAAAAAAAGCAGGGTTCTAATCCTGCACTTCTGATTGGCCGATAATAGCGATATCGGATTGGTCCGTTCTGGGGAATCTGATTGGCTGTTAACGAGCCACTCTCATTGGTTCAAGGGTTTAACACTTCCAAGTTTCTCATTGGCTAATAGGTCAGCAGCCTGCCCTATAAAAGGGCTGCTGCTGCCCTAGGGTTTTTGCTCTGTTCAGAATTATTAATAAACAGTTGAAGTTCACTGTTCACTGCCTCATCTCCGTTCCTTGCGCCCATGCGCAGAACTTAACACTGGCGACGAGGATGGGATACGGAGACGTCAGAGCTGACTGAACACTACAGAGCACCAAACAGAGCACGTGGCTGAAGGCGCATCGACCACGGAAACCATGTCCGGCGGCGCCATACCACCCGCTCCATTTGACCCGGCACAAGAAGACTGGGACTCATACATAGACTGGTTCCAGATATTTCTGGAGACCAACAACTTGAAGGATGCCACTACGGGAAAAAAGCGAGCAGTGTTCCTGACCCATTGCGGGCCTGCCGTCTTTAAGATGGCCAAGGCACTAGCGAAACCGGCTGAGATGAAAACCATGGACTGGGACGTCCTTGCACCCCTTCAATGGCCCCACTATGCACCTGCCTTACCAACGCTTGTCCGAAGACATGAATTTTACCAGAGGGACCAGTGGAAAGGAGAGAGCGGTGCAGATTTCATCGCGGATCTCCGGAACCTGGGAGGCCTCTGCGGGTTTACAGACCTCGAAGAAGCTCTGAGAGACCGAATAATTCTGGGATTAGAAGACCACATGACGCAGAGCAAGATCATGGCCAAAGGGGACATCGACCTTGCTGATGTCATCAAGGATGCTACTGCAGCAGAAGCAACCAGGAAGTCGGCCGCCCGAATGCGCCGCACCAACGCACCGCTCCGTCAACTCGCCAGCGATACCTCAACTCGCCTAGAGAGGCACACAACAGCGACCCACCACGAGGACCTCGAATCGCCATCAGAAAATGATGAGGTCAACTGGCTCCAGTCTGAACGTGACCAACGCCACCAGTGGAATCAAAGACTCCCGCACCAATGCGCGGGTTGTGGGGCAAACCACCCGTGATCAGACTGCAAATTCCTCGACGCGCTGTGCCATTTCTGTGGGAAAAGAGGCCACATCGGGAAGGTCTGTAGAAGCAAGCAAGGATCCAGCCCACTTCAGAGGGGAAACAACTACCGCCAGACCACGGAATCACCTTGTGAGTCGGGAACATTTGAACCACCAATGGAACAACCACTCCTACAGAAATAAAACACTGGCCATTTCAACGAGAAGAGAAGAGGCACATCAAACCATTACAATCGGTCACGCCTCATCGCTAGATGCAAAGAAGATCCGAGTGAAGGTCGCTATCGAAAACCAGCCCTGCGTGATGGAAGTCGATTCAGGATCATCCCTCTCGATGGTTTCCTGGAAGACTCTTAAACAATTAATCCCTGCCGTCCGGCGTCAAGACCTCAGAGCCCAAAGAATCATACTCAAAGATTACCAGGGGAACTGAATTCCGGTTGTTGGATCCAGCCAAGTCCAAATATCATTCAAAAATTGTACTGTGTCATTACCACTGACCATCATCGACCGTGACCAGCCTAGCATGTTAGGCCTTCAATGGTTCGCCCCACTGGGGATCGAGGTAGCCAGCATTCACCGAACCAGAAGCGACGACTGGGAGGAGGCCATTGTCCAGGAATTCCAGGACGTCTTTACAGACAAACTAGGCGAGTAGAAGGGGACCTCGATATCATTTAACCTTAACCCTGAAGTAGCCCCCATCCGCCTTAAGCCTCGTCGGGTACCTTTTGCCCTTAAACCAAAAATTGACGAGCATCTCGATAAATTAATAGCACAGGGTGTTTTAGAACCAACTGACCACGCTCATTGGGAAACCCCAATTGTAACACCCATCAAACCGGATGGATCGTTAAGGATTTGTGGGGACTATCGGGCCACCCTTAATCACGCCCTTCAACAGAACGCTTATCCAGTGCCGGTGGTACAACACCTTCTGCATTCCCTGGGGGGCGGAAAAGTTTCGCTAAATTGGATTTAGCACAGGCATACCAACAACTGCCTGCCTGTAGATAAAAAAACCACAGAGGCACAGATGATCGTTACGCACCGAGGCGCCTTTAAGTGCAACTGACTCCAATTTGGAGTGAGCGTAGCCCCAGGAATTTTTCAAAGTCTGATGGAGAGACTNTCCTGGGGCTCATTAACTTTTACAACATCTTCTTGCCCCAGAAAGTGACCGTAGCTGAGCCCCTACATAGACTTCTCGACAAAAAAGCAACCTGGGTCTGGGGACACCGAGAGGAGCATGCGTTCCGACAAGTGAAAAACTGACTAACCTCAGATGCTGTTTTAATGCAGTATAATGAGACTCTGCCTTTAACAATTACATGTGACGCGTCACCGTTTGGAGTTGGAGCCATTTTGAGTCATGTGTTACCAAATGGTA
>BHEV01063421.1:0-21016 GCA_004319985.1 Emydocephalus ijimae | reverse complement strand
AGTAAAAGGATAACTTTGCTCTACACCATTGAGTCTGAGTGTTACTTTCTTGGGATTTAAAAGGAGCGCAGACTGACAATATGTGAATGGATGAGTTTTTACTATTATTACCAATCACAAACCGTTGCTAGGGATTATAGCGGGAGACAAGCCAACCCCCTATATATTGTCACCTAGAATGACTCGCTGGTCGGAGTTCTTAGCTGCGTACAACTATAAATTACAACACTGCCCGGGGAAAGCCATTCCCCACGCTGATGCATTGAGCTGTGCCCCACTTCCGGAAACCGTTGACGACCCAGCTCCAACCCATACGACACTCCAGATTGAAATGCTACATTCACCACCGCTAACAGCCAGAGACATCACTATCGAAACAAAACAAGACCCTGTCCTGGCGCGAGTTCTCAGCTGGGTCGAACGAGGATGGCCAGTAGAACAAATCCCTCACGACTTCACCCCTTTCAGAAACCGGCAAACAAACTTTTCTCGCAAAAAGGCTGCATCCTATGGGGAGACAGAGTCGTCGTCCCAGAGCGGTTACAATGAGCAGTATTGAAAACATTGCATGATGGTCACCCCGGCATCGTGCGGATGAAAGCGGTCACACGAAGCTATGCGTGGTGGCCGGGCATCGACAAGCAGATAGAAACCTGGGTAAAGACTTGTCTAAAGTGTCAAGAAGTCAGCAGTGCCCCACTTAGAGCAACTCCAATGGAGTGGGAAACCCCCCGGGGGTTGTCCTCGCCACAGAGGAATACCTCAACGGAGGCGAGCCCGCAGAGATCGGAGGACAACAACGATAGAATTAGCGGCACCGAGTCGTCCAGTGAGGATGCGGAACCGCCTGTACCAGATAGATCAAGAAACGTCCCACCGAAGCCAGACTACAGACAGGAACCGGTGGGACAGCGCAAATCTAATAGACAGTTAAAACAACCTGCGTATCTACGGGATTACGTCACTGCACCCCTCAAACGGAACCTAGGGGGAAGGGGTGTTATGAACTAATAAAGGCGTTTAATAAAGTTTTAACAACCTTAAAAAAAAGCAGGGTTCTAATCCTGCACTTCTGATTGGCCGATAATAGCGATATCGGATTGGTCCTTTCTGGGAAATCTGATTGGCTGTTAACGGGCCAACTCTCATTGGTTCAAGGTTTTAACACTTCCATGTTTCTCATTGGCTAATAGGTCAGCAGCCTACCCTATAAAAGGGCTGCTGCTGCCCTAGGGTTTTTCTCTGTTCAGTATGATTAATAAAGAGTTGAAGTTCACTGTTCACTGCCTCGTCTCCGTTCCTTGCACCCATGCACAGAACTTAACAATTACATACATAACATAGGCATCTGCCTAAGATCAAAAACATTGTTGCCAGTATAAGCGATATTGAACAAGACAGACTGATTTGTTTATTTTTATCCTGCCATTATTATTTTTTATAAATAGCTTTTAAAAATGACGATAAATATGATATAAATATAAAATTATAAATAGACTAATAAGGATATTCCCAAGGTTTCATTCTAAATCATTGCAAGATATCAAGAATTGATTTGAGAACTCTACTAAACTAAGTCCTAAGTATAGAGATTAGAGAGTTCTAGTTCAAGCTTGTATTTTCATATTCATATTGCTTTTATTTTTACTCTAGTCCTACTCATTTCTTTTCAGAAGATAGAAAACAAAAAAATAACTTCCTCTTCTAAATCTTTCTTTCAACAATACGGCAAAAGGTATCACTTTTTTCTATCTCTGTAATGTCAGATCTCCTTCAAGGATCATCAAGCCATGAGGCAATGTACAATTAAGAACTCTAAAAGAATACAATGCAAAACTGAAAAAAATATTAATACATGCAAGTAGCCCATGCAATAAAATCAGATGTATGAGGATCAAAAACTCAGCTGAATAACATTATCTTTGCTAGAGTTCTCAAGAAAATTGGACAACCTTTATGTTTTGGTGACTGGCATTTTTATTATATAATTTTGAGGTCCGTGCATCAATGTTATTCTTCTATTTAAGGACTCTTCACAGGAGAATGAATCAGATTCCTAGGACTGAGGGAGCCCAGAAGAGCACTGTTTCTAATAAAATTGAACTAGAGCCAGTATCAAATCCTTATTTTATCAAAGACCCCTATACTTGATTTGGAGAATGAGATCATAGTATTAATCAGTCCTACAAAGCCCTGTTAGATGGTAAAGTATGCTCTTTCAGAGAGAGAGAGAAAGATTTGAATAAATCTACTCAGCAAAACATGTACAAGTATAAATGTATTGAAGCTCTAAGGACAGGAATATTAAGGTAGAACTTTAAAAAGTTTTCCACTGATATTATTGTTCTAACATGGCATTTTAGTTATCCAGATTTCTAACACGAACTGAGTGCTCCACTTCCAAACCCATTTTCAGAAAATTGCATTCATGTATACATCCATTCATCCAGGAAGAGGAAGAAGGCAGATTAGCTAAAAACTTTTTGAGGAAGAAGCATGACATTAGCAAGTTGCCTTGACTAGTAAAGCAGTTTACCTGAAATATCAGAATTACTCCTTGGGCACCAACTGCAAAATGTTTTTGTCTTCAGTATCCTTTTGATATCTCTTATAAAATTCTATTTACCATGAAATGACTGTGGTTAATCAGCCACAATTGCATATATTGTCCCTTAGCTATAATATTTCATTCCAAAACAAATGAAATACTTTGTTAAAAGACACACTTCTCCACTTTGTCTTCTTTCTGCTCTAATGTCCAATCTGGCCTTGACTCGTAAGGGAACAACACTTTCATTTAGACTGGTATGATTCTTTAATGGATATAGTCTCTGTGTCTGCCTGCACTGCACAAATTCCCCTACAAACAGATGTTGATTTCAAGTACTAGTAATATCCCAATCCTTGTAGCTGTGCAGAAATAGTTCTTTTTATGTCTCTTGACTGCCATCATCTGGTCATTTTTTTAAAATCAACTAAGTTTTAAAAAGTTTATCGGCTTGGTCAATCTAATATGAAGTTACTGTAAAATGGTACAGCAGGATTGGAAAGCCAAATTTCAACTAAGTGATCAAAAGCATGAAAGAGAAAACACATAGCAGAAATGTACTGGTTTATTTTTAAATGGCCTGAATTAAATAGCATTTCAGTTTTTTTTTAAATGACATGGGGTTATAAACAAACATAAGGAAAGAAGTTGCTTGTGTGAGTTGAGTAAATAGAAAGGACTTAAGTATCATGAATGGCTTGTTGTTTTTCAACACTGCAATGTTTTAATAATCCTGGTCTCTGTTCCTTGACCAGTAGGAAGCCTGTGAGGATGAATGCATTTATTTGGCGACAAGCAATACTTGATGAAAAGTATGCTACATTTAAATAAAAAATAAAAAATAATAATATTGACACACATATATGTAAACAGTGGGATGACCATCTCAATTTATTAGCAAAACACTGTAACAAGTAGGCTGTGTTCTTAGTGCATCTCTGACTTGACTGACTTAACTGTTCTCTGTGCCAGCAGGGCATAATACAAGATAACTGGGCTATAAATCCTAGTTCAGTGGGCCTTATTTATTTATTTCTGTTTTCTGAAAAAGAAAACTGGAAGGCTATCTTTTTCACTTTGGGGCTTTTTTGTTGCTTTACAAACAAAAAAAATGGCATCAGGTTCTGTCAGTCTTTCCAGATCAGACAGGAAGCCACATTAACAGAATTTTGCAAGTCTAAAAGTAACATTCTCCCACTGTCTCCCACTTTACAGCCTGAAAATTTGGGAAGGGTCCCTTTGGGGCCTTTGTCTTAGCTCATAATGTAATTGTGTGTTATGCCCTCTCCTATCTAATTGTTCTCTAGGTAGTGTCTTTGCCCACTGTCTTCCAAGACATTCTCAAAACATGGTTATAATAGCAATAGCACTTAGACTTATATACCGCTTTCATTGTGTTTTACAGCCCTCTTTAAGCGATTTAAGCATCTTGCCCCCAACAATCTGGGTCCACATTTTACCCAGCTCGGAAGGATGGACAGCTGAGTCAACCTTGAGCCTGATGGGATTCAATCTGCCAAATTGCAGGCAACCAATAATCAGCAGAAGTAGTTTGCAGTACCACACTCTAACCACTGCGCCACCAAGGCTCCTAAGTCAATATTACTAAAAACAGAATTAGGTGATTCTTTTCATGCCTTTCTGTCCCTTTCCCCCCTACCTCTTGAAATCATAGCAAATAAATAAATCAGTAGATATGCCAAAAATGGCCCCATTTTTGTAAGCCCTTTGAGGATTTCACTTCTGTCAGAACCCAGGAAAACTGATGGATTAGTCATTTTTTTGGGCCAAGGTATTCTCATGATACACAATTCTCCCTAGATGACTTTAGAATAGCAGGTTGTGTAAATGGGAGACAATCTCTGATCCAGTGGATCTGATATGCTAGTATCAAGGCAGCTGCTGATATTGGATATCCAATGACTTCTCTTTTTTGCTGTTCTCTAGAACTGTAGTCATCAATATCCAATTCCAGCTGCACTGCTGAGAGAGATTTGTATCTGAGTAATCTCTGTAAGCTAATGAGGATACAATTCTCACATCCCATCTACACATGGAGTTTAATCAGTAAATCAATGAGCAGAGCAGCCATTGAGAAATAATCAGGAACAACTTCAAGGGCCTTGGGAGCCTGGACATTTCTGTCCTCAACCTTAAAGAAGCAGCTCTTCCTCAGTCTGTATGGCTGCCATAGCATCCTGAAAAAGTAACTGCAGGTAGGTGCTATGTCTGCATCAGAAGCAGTTTGAAGCACTTTTTTGAAATCAGATCTGAAGCATACATACTCCTAATAAATACTCATATGGGAAGAAATATCTGGTTCAGTTCCAAGCTGGGAGAAATGATGGTTCCTGACACTTTTATTTGTTATTGATCCTAGTTCGTTATGTTTGGGTTTTTGTTTTTTGTTTTTGCAAATAACCAGATAAATATAGCAATGGTAAGGATATGCATGATTAGTCAGATGGGGTGGGGATAGGAGTTTCCAAGCAATTTATAATCACCTCCTGTTTGTGCAGAAATGAGTGTTTATGTTTTTGTTGCTGTGGGAGCTGCTGTGGTTTCAGCAGGGTAGTTTATTAAATAAACTTTTTTTTGCTTACCTAGAAGAAGTTTCTATGATTATTAGTACTTATTACTGACTGATTAATGGATAATTAGTTTTGTATATAAGAAGATATTATCTTTGTAGATTTAGTTTAAATAAGAGATAAGGTTTATTGTTATTCCTACACCATATAAAATTATCATTACTAGTGTAGAAAATTAGCACCCACCCCTCTCCTAGAAGAATGAAATATTTTTAGAAATATTAAAAAGGCAGAATATTATATTTCCCTGTATGAGAAATGGAGAAACATGTTTTAAGAGAGAGAAAGCAGCCTCCACCTTTCTTAATCGCCCTCAGCAGGTGTCAGCCCTTAAGAGATAAAGAGATAGATAGCTCTATACATAAGCAAATACCGTCACCCAAGATCCAACACAGGAAAAAGCCATAAAGCCACAATAGGAATTGCCCAACACCCTTTCAGAGCACAAGCCCCTTCATTGCATCACCCTAAACCTAAACCAAACTTAGCTCAGACAAACACTTAAGATTTGTATTTTCCCTATAGAGCCGGCTATGACCCCTACATAACCCCTACATGGCCCCATGGGAGTCTGACAACAGCCAATAGAATACATGTTCTTGCACAGGAACAGGAAGCCCAAGTACAAATCTTAAAGAAGGTATAAAAAACCACTCACTCTCAACTCCATTTTGTCAGCTGCCCAGATCATGTGGTTTTGCTTCATCATTAAATCATCTTTCCAATCAGCCTCCATGTTTCCTGTATTTAACAGATAACAGATAATCAGAGTTGGAAGGGACCGTGTAGGTCATCTAGTCCAACCCCCTGCCCAACGGGGAGACCCTACACCATTTCCAACAAATGGAAGTCCAATCTCTTCTTGAAAGTCTCAACTGACGGCGCTCTCACAACTTCCGAGGGCAAGCTGTTCCATTGGTTGATTGTTCTCACTGTCAGAAAGTTTCTCCTTATTTACAGATTAAACCTCTCCTTGTTCAGTTTCCATCCATTATTCCTTGTCTGGCCTACAGGAGCTTTAGAAAATAGTTTGACCCCTTCCTCCCTGTGGCAGCCCCTCAAATATTGGAAGACCGCTATCATGCCTCCCCTGGTCCTTCTCTTTACTAGATTAGCCAAGCCCAGTTCCTGCAACCGTTCATTGTTGTATGTTTTAGTCTCCGGTCCCCTAATCATCCTGGTTGCTCTTCTCTGTACTTTTTCTGGAGTCTCAATTTTTTATAATGTGGTGAGCAAAACTGGATGCTCTAGGTGTAATCTTACTAAGGCTTCTAGGTGTAGTCTTACTAAGGCTTTATAAAGTGGTATTAGTACTTCCCTTGATCTTGATTGTATTCCTCTGTTAATACAACTTAGGATTGCATTAGCTTTTTTGGCTGCTGCTGCACACTGCTGGCTCATATTTAGCTGGTTGTCCACTTAGACTCCAAGATCCCTCTCACAGTTACTGCTTTTGAGCCTGGTTTCACCCAGTCTATATGTGTACTGTTGGTTTTTCTTGCCTAAGTGTAGAACTTTACTTTTCTCTATACTGAATTTCATTTTGTTAGATATGGCCCAGTGTTCTCGTCTGTCAAGATCTATCTGGATCTTGAGCCTATCTTCTTGGGTGTTAGCTATTCCTGCCAGCTTAGTATCATCTGCAAATTTGGTAAGTTCTCCCTCTATTCGCTCATCTAAGTCGTTAATAAAGATATTGAAGAGTACTGGGCCTAAGACTGAACCTTGTGGACCCCACTGCTTACTTCCCTCCATGTAGACTTAGACCCATTAAGGACTACTCATTGAGTAGTTTTCCAGCCAGCTGAGAGTCCATCTAGTGGTGGTGCTATCTATTCTACTTTTTTCTATCTTACTAAGAAGTAGGTTGTGGTCTACTTTGTCGAATGCTTTGATGAAATCTAAATATATTACGTCCACAATATTTTGCTGGTCTACTAATTTAGTCACTGTGTTGAAGAATGAAATAAGATTGGTTTGGCATGATCTGTTCTTAACAAACCAGTGCTGACTTCTAGTTATTACTTTACTTGTTTCTAGATGTTGGCAGATCTGTTTTTTTATTAATTTGAAAGTCTATTGAACATCTAGGATTACTGAACTGCTTTGCAAATAATCCAAACAACCACAAGGTGACAGTAAATAGCTAGAAATGTCTGTGTATTGCTAGATTACTGCTTATGTATAAATAACTACAGTATGAGCAAAATTTTTGAGGCCAGGGACTAATTTAAGATTGGGGGAGTGGCCTGAGGTTTGAAAAATGGGTGGACTTGTATCATACATATGGGTAGGGCTGGAATTGAGTGACTATTCTTCTTTTTTTAAAAAAAACAAATTATTTGTGGGGTTTACACTATACTTTTAATTACTGCAAGAATGAAATAAATACTTTCATAAGGGAGTTGAGAGTTCACAAAGAGCCCTCAGGAGTCACAGGATGCCTTTCTCCCTAGCCAACTTCAATATTGTCAGAAGCATGGAATAGAGTTTTAAATTATCTCTGCTATCATGCCATTTACAGAAATACTAAGGGAGGTGGGATTTTCTTTTTATTTTCCAGTTTATCTGTGATTTTAGACAGTACCAGCATTTTGTTATTCACTCTGATCTTTTGTAGTTAGTTGTATTGGGGTAGCTAATGACTTTAGTGCTGGTTATATTTCTGCACTGCACAGTATTTGGAAATCTATCAGGAGGTGGAATAATAAATAACAAATGGTAAATAATAAGTTTCAGAAATGTAATTCTAAACAATCAACTCTGATTGCCTCGCTGGTGAAGGAGCTGAACATCTTCATCCGCTGTCAGAAGTGGTATTCAGCAGGTTCTGACCAGTTCTGGACAACCGGTAGCAAAAATTTTGAGTAGTTCAGAGAACTGGCAAATACCACCTCTGACTGGAGATTTTATGGTCTTCTTCCCCTGTCACGCCCACCAAGCCACATCCATAGAACCGGTAGTAAAAAAAAATTTAATCCCACCACTGCCCACTATGAGGTTAAAAGACCTGGCCCTAAGGCCCCAGCCCACTGGCTCTCCAACTCCAACCACTCAGCATACATGAACATCGAGTGAGAGTTGTACTGAAGGCCGTGAATCCCAACAAAGCTGCAGGTCCAGATGGCATGCAGGTCCAGATGGCATGCTGGAGAAAGAGGTTAGAAACCAGTACTGACAAATTATCAGGGGTCCTAACCAGGATTTTTAACATTTCCCTGCAAACGGCCAGTGTTCCATCATGTCTGGAAGCAGCTACCATCATTCCAGTCCCGAAGAAACATCCATAAATAGCCTGAATGACTACAGACCCATTACACTGATGTCTGTAGTGATAAAGTAGGTCACGCTTTCCATCAAACTTTGACCAATATCAGTTCGCCTACAGAGGAAATAGGTCAACAGGCGATCCCATTGCCCTGCATTGAGACACCTTGAGAAACCTGGGAACTATGCCAGAATGCTTTTCATAGACTACAGCTCGGCCTTTAACACCATTCTGCCGGGCATTCTTACAATGAAAAGTTGACTGACGTGAACTTCCCTCCCCTTACCTGTGATTGGATTAAAGACTTCCTGATGGACCATCCACAAATAGTGAGGGCGGGGTCCTTTACATCTTCCTCCCTGAAGCTGAGCACAGGCTCCCCTCAGGGCTGTGTGCTTAGTCCCTACCTGTGTTCATTGTATACACATGACTGCACATCTTCTGACCCATCTCACATGATAATAAAATTGGCAGATGATACCACTGTGCTGGGTCTTATAACAGGAGGGGACGAATCAGTATACAGGGAAAAAGTCCAGAAGTTCTCTGCATGGTGCTTGGAAACAACTTGCACCTAAACACCAGCAAGACAAAAGAAATGGCATTGGACTTCTGGAAGCAGAAAGTGGAACCTGTCTCACTTTATATCAAGGGGGGCTGTGTGGAAAGGGTCTCCTCTTTCAAATTCCTGGGAGTGCATTTCAGCCAAGAAAAATAACACATTTCAGATGGTTAGAAAGGCTCAACAGACACTCCATGTCCTTAGGGTCTTGCGGAAAAATCAGGGGGAACAACGGTTAATGACTTCCTTTTTCTGGTTTACAATAGAAAGCATCCTCACATATTGTGTCACAGTATGGTATGCTGGCTTAACAGCTACAGACAGGAAAGCACTAGAAGGTGATGGGTACAGCACAAAAAATCATGGGCTGCCCCCTAACCCCACTGCATGAAATCAGTGGGTCCTGAAAGTTCCTGCTGTCTCAGTAGAGTGGGGAAAATCCTGAGGAATGATTCACAGTCTGGGCAGCATTTCTTTATTCTCCTACCATCGGGAAGGAGATATAAAAGTATAGCCAGCAAGACAAATAGGCTGAAAAATAGCTTTTATCCATGGGCTGTTAGACTTTTAAACAAAACACAACACCACAACCAGATTTAATATAACAGACTTACAGTGCCAGTGTAATGGGCAATATGTCTATATACCGATGTAGTCTATATATATAAAAGCAAAATACCACTCAAGCATCATCGCAAAAATCTCCAGAACCGAAAAACCTACAATCTTGAAATTTGGCACATACGTTCCTCTTGGCTTCTAGGTGCTCACTAAGAAAGGAATTATCCGAAATGACTGTCACAGTATTAGTATTTTGTATATTATTGTTAACATGCTCTGATGCTAAGGAGTTCTACTACCCCTCCCCACCTGCAAAACACAAGCAGAGGAGTTTCAGTTTTAATTTTAGTTTTGCAGCAGCAACCAGCTTTAGTACAGAACAGTTGACCGAAGCGACGCTGAGGCTCCTTGCTGTCTCCTTCTTACTCACACAGCGAATACTGTTTCAGTTTCCAAACAACCCTCAATTCTCTCACACACTGACAGGACACTAGCCAGATGAATACCGATGGATGCTGGTAGGCAGAAGCAGAATATTTTTGTTCTTATTTTCTTCCCCCAAAATTAAGCCCGATCACATAGTTTCATAGTGAAGCACGGGTATCCAGCTAGTATTATATATGTATGTGTATGTGGAAATGTGCACCCAGTTCTATTACTTACTTGAATTTAGGGATTTTCTTTTATTATGGAGATGTATTCTGTGTTTTGTGAGGTGTGTTCTGTGATTTGTGTGGGCTGCACCAATGGAGGCTCATTCAATTTCATCGTACATATGTTATGCATTGACAATAAAGGTTTGAACTTAAACAATTATTAATTTCATGGCTCACCAAAGCCTAAAGAAATTATCAAACATTTTTACAAAAATAATTCCAAAATAATGAATAAGTTAGTAATTTTCCTGGTCCTAGAAACTAACAGCCAATTCAGTGATTGGATTATTTTAGATTTCACCTATTTTGATTATTATAATTGTTTTCTTATTATAAAGTTATGAGTGCTTTAAAAAATCAACCAGTGTATGCAATGTAATTATTTGTCACTTACAATGAATGTGTCACTCCTATCATTAGGTAAGCAAATGAAATATATATTAGAAGCAATTTGCAAGTTAGTGATGTGGAAGTTAAGTTTATCATATTTTACCTTATGACATTTTTAAATTAGTTGTGCATTTTAATTTACCATAGAAATCCAGTAGTGGAGAAAAGAGAAGTAATTTATAGAGGTCCTTTGGCAAAAACTTTGCCACATAGTTGTGTAAGTATGAAAAATAAGACTGTTTGACCACTAAATTGATATTTTAAGCAGGAACTCTCTGAACAGTCTTTCATATGTACTTGTTTACTTGCCCTGTCACAAATAATTCTGAGAGACTTAAGCAACAGAATAATAAAGTGCAAAATGCATATAAATTGAAATAAAGCAGCAGTACAAATATATGGGAAAAACACTGGTTAATGAAACATCATACTCTAACTAGAACATTCAATTTGAATATTATGAGGCTGCATAAGGAACATATAGAAATAAATTCAGACAATTTGGGCCCAGACCCTACAAAAGTAATTACAAAAGTCAGTAACAAAACAATAGTCAAGGTCCAGTATAAAAGTTCCTGATTAATAATAAATTCGGGTTTGTAAGAGAAACATTTTCAAGATTCTAGCAGCAATCAAGTGATCTAGCTAATCAAAGTAAGCATGGGTACCTAACAAAAAAGATTCATACTCAAGTTGTTAAGGAATGATGAACCAGCTAATAGACTGCTCTCACTTGTTTAATCGCAGCAGGTTGTAGAAATAGATTCTCTCAGCTATCATAATCTGTTCTCAAGTGAACTGTCACATTCCAAGTGTTTCCAAGGTATTCCAAGTTATATAGCAAGTTCACTCTATCCTCTCTCAAGATGCTAGTATATTGAGTTCCAGTCTATCAAGACAAAATCATCAATTCTATTAAAATACCTAATTCGGGTTCTGTTCCCTCAGCTTCTCCTTCTCCTTCTTCTACCACCTTCTTCTGCAACCTTCTTCTTCAACCTCCTCCTCCTCCTCCTTCTTCTTCTTCCTCTTCTTTTTCTTCTTCTGCAATCATCTTCTTCTTGTTCTGCAACTACTTGTTCTGGAGCCACCTTAGAGCAGGGGTGGGATTCGACAGGGTTAACTACCAGTTCGGTGATTTACAACTTGCTTCCCCTCATGCTGCATGCATGGGTAAATCTTCGTCAGCTTGCTGCCTGGACAGCTGAGCAGTGCTGCATGCAGGGAAGCAGTGTTTTTTCCTTTTTTTTTTCAACTGCAGCTGTGCCTCACACGGCAGCTAAGGTTGTAAAAGGAGGAAATAAAGGTCAGGTAAGAGCCTGGGCAGGCAGGTGGCCCAAAACAGCAGCAGACATAGAATCGGTTCTATCTCTGCTGCTCTTCAGAGCTACAGGTTCTACAGAGCTGGACAGAACCAGTAGAATCCAACCCCTGCTTTAGAGGAAGAATCTAAGAAGACTATGGTAAAAATATTAAACATAGTAACATTTCAACCTATTCATTAAGAAGTTACTATAATAAATAATAACTGTCTCTGTCTGGATTGAGCTTTAGTTTACATTACATTTATATCCTGTTGTTCCTCCAAGATAATCAGGGCAGGGTATACTTTTTCCATACTTTTGATAATCTTGCAAAATAGATGAAGTTGATAAAATGTCAATTCAGTGTCATCTACGATTTTCGTGGTTATATGAAGAGTAGCCCCAGCTGAAGTAGTACTGTAAAAAATTGTCATACTTCTATTACTAAAAGCTGAACTGTCAGATTGCTGAACTTTCTCTGAATATTTTTTTTTCTCTGCTTTGGTTTCTCTTTTCCTGCTATGCTAGATGAAACACATATTCAGTTGAAGCTTCTGAGAGTTCTTCAAGGGAAGCCCCATGTGAAGCATATTGCAGTAATCAACCATGGTGAAACTACAGAATGACTGTCTGAAGATGTTCCTGATCAAGGAAAGGACTTCAGATGAAGCTGTGCAAAGGCCTTTTTGATCACAGCTTCCACTTGATCATCGAACAGGAGCTGTCAGTACAAGAAGACTCCAAAATTGCACACCAAAGTTGACTCAGCAAGTATAAACCCATCCAAAATTAACAATGGAAAATCCCTGCTCTGGAGAAAACTAATATCCATAGCAACTCAGTCTTAGTAGGATAAAATTGAGGCTGTTTTCACCCCATTCAGACCCTTCCTGAATTGTCTATATTGTCTGCAGTGTGTCTGCAGTGTTATTCTGTTAGTTTTTGTTACATAGAAGTAGTCCTCAAATTACAACCATTCGTTTAAACCAGGGGTGTCCAACCTTGGCAACTTTAAGACTTGTGGACTTCAACTCCCAGAATTCCTCAGCCAGCTGGTTTAAATGGTTGTAAAGTTACACTCAAAGTTACACTTGTGAAAACAAATGACTTATGACTGTTGTAGCATCCCCATGTTCACATGATCAAAATTTGTATGCTTGGCAACTGGCTTTTATTTATGACAGTTGTAGTGTTCTTCTGTGACTTTCTGACAAGAAAAGTCAATGATTTCATTTAACAACCAGATTACTTAACAACTGCAATGATTTGCTTAACAATTGTGGCGAGAAAAGACATAAAATGGGGCAAAATTCACAATATTTGTTTTGTTTAGCAACAGAAATTCTAGGCTCATTTGTGGCTATAAGTTGAGGATTATTCTGTTATTGCACTTACTATATTATTATTCTATTATTATTCTGTTATTGCACTTACTATAGGTTGAACGTAAAGTTGAGAGCATACTTCACCATTGCATAACAGGTGTAGCAGCTGGTAATGTAGAAGAGGTTTCCACATCTATTGTACTGAGTGCCTATCTATATGTATTACACGAGTTAGATTGTATTCTACACATAAAGGCACCTGTCAACTTTATTTTATTGCTTTTGCAATTGGTGAAGGAGCATAATGCAATTTAACTTTTTAAATATTACATTTGAAAATCTGATCCATCACAGACATAAATATTCATAAATGAAATTATAGTTATTACAGCGGTAACATCTGTTCTAGGAATATGAAAGAAAAATAAATCCGTATGGTGGCTAATTCATGGCAATAGATATATCAAAATGAATTATAAATGTAATTATCTTTAGGCATTTCAAATGGAGTAGTCACCAGGTTCATACATATTCTAAATAAACTAGAATAGATTATTGAAGAACTTATCTGAATTAGGACTTGTCAGGCACAAGTACAGCAGTCATGCCAGCCTAATGCCTTCCAGACATGCTTAACTATACTTCTCATTATTTCCTGATACCCCGGAAATTGGACAATGAGATGTAGGAGTTGTAGTTCCATAAATCTTGCACGGAAGTTGGGCACATTAACCATAAGAAGAAGCACAAAGATTGCCAAACATTTTTGAAAGAGTGCTTGCTTGCTTTTAAGACAGAGACCAGAAGGAAAGCTTTGTCTCTCATAGTCTCTGCAAGTAGGAGAAGGGGAGGAGAGGCAGAAGAGGCAGGAAATACAATCAAGAGAGGAATCAGACTGGAGTCATTACAGTATGTTCCCACAAGCAGCTCAAATCCAGCCCCTCTGGAATTTCATCAGCTCTTATCTAACATCAGTTTAGTGCTGACCTTTAGTTGACTAAATTACTACATGTAGGCACGAACAATGCATAGTCCTGACTCTTTGGGCCTGACACTGCACATCTCATTGTCTAATAATGATCTTGCTTCTATCACATCCCAAACTTTGTCAGCCACCATCCCAATTAAGTCCCCTTTCTGGTGATTATCATATGACCCAATCATACTAACTGTATGAAAAATCATCTTTTGGGTATTTCTATCTTCTTCCTAGACTACCCCTAGTTTTTCCCAAATGCTTGTATCAGGAAAATACAAGGCTACATAAACATTACTAGCCCCTCTTGCATGAGCCGCCAAGTAACAATAGGCATGGCTCAGCTGTCAATCAGCATTTGGGAACTATGCAGCCAGGTCTTAACAATGAATTATATACTAGAGCAACTTGCTTCTTCATTTGCTCTTTATTTCTATTTTATTTTCCTGGAGTATCAGGTAGGTAGCTACTAAGACTTATCAGTTTGCATAAGATTCTCCAGATGTTGCCATGATTTCTCTGGCTAAGGAAAAATGTTCAACTCAAAGTTATATCAAAAATTATTCTGGGGATATCAGATACAACACCTACAACACAGGTGCATGGAAGTGTTAGTGTGTGCACTGTGCTGTATGTTTGATCGTTTTTTTATGATACACAACCAGCTGTGATTGCAGGGTATCAGAGAGTACCATACTGTACCTCCCTCTCCTCAACGGTCTTATAGCAAGGTTGATCCATGTCTGTTCATCTACTCCAGGGGTATCAAACTCAATTTCATTGAGGGCCGCATCAAGGCTGTGGTTGACCTCAGGGTGCCAGGCCAGCATGACCAACTGAGTAGGCATGACTGACTGGGTGGGCATGGCCAACTTGACACCACTCCCCAAACTACTGGCATGTGTCCACTACACTCACCTGATCTTTCCTCTTTGTACTGGGTAGACTGAAGCTACGCTGGCCTGATCTTTCCTCTTCGCACTGGGTAAACTGGGCCGAAGCTACAGTGGCCTGATCCTTCCTCTTCACATTGGGTAGATCAGGACAGCCCCGCAGGCCAGATCCAACTACATCTCAGGCCTTGAGTTTGACACCCCTGATCCACTCTATCAAGACCAAAACCTGATACTCAGTATCCCAAATAGTTACAGGTAGTCTTCATCTTATGGCCACAATTGACCCCCAAATTTCTATTATTAAGCGAGACATTTGTTAATGAATTTTACCCATTTTACAATCTTTTTTGCCACAGTTGTTAATTGAATAACTGCAGTTGTTACATTAGTAATACAATTGTTAAGTAAATCTGGCTTCCTCATTCACATTGGTTGTCAGAAGGTCACAAAAGGTGATCACATGACATTGGGACACTGCAACCATAATAAATATGGGTCAGTCCCCAAATGTTCGAATTTTGATCACATGACCATCGGGATGCTGCAATGGTTGTAAAAAGTGTGAAAAATAGTCATAAGTCACTTTTTTCAATGCCATTGTAACTTCAAACAGCCACTCAACGAACTGTTGCAAGTCGAAGACTACTTCTATTTGTAAGAAACTACAGACCCTGATCAGTCACACCAAGGCCATGTTAGCAAATTGCCCACGTAAAAAAACCCCTCCCCTTGCCAAATACAAACAATACCCCCCTTATAGAAACAGAGCTATTCACATTATAAGTTTAATTATCAAGCAGGTATCAGGCAACTCCACATGTGGATGAAGATAAATAACAATTCAATACAGTTTTTTCCCAAAAGCCATCACCCTGCTGAACAAATAATTCCCTCAACACTGTCCAACTATTTACAAAGTCTGCACTACTATTACTACTATTAATCTTCTCATCACTCCTTATTGCCCATCCCCTCCCATTTGTGACTGTATGACTGTAAGTTTGTCACTTGCATCCTTACGATTTATATTGACTGTTTCCTAGTATGATTTGATTCCTTATTGTACCCTATGACTATTATTAAGCGTTGTACCTTATGATACTTGACTTTTGACGAATGTATCTTTTCTTTTATGTACACTGAGAGCATTTGCACCAAGACAAATTTCTTGTGTATCTAATCGCACTTGGACAATAAAGAATTATATTTTATTCTATAAACATGCATATAAATTTTGGAAAAATATGCACCATACATGTTATCTCTACTGGACTATGCACTGTAGCTATAATGGCACTTAACACTAATTAGTCTACATAAGCAAACATTAAATAAGCAAAGTTCTTTCCTACAAGGGTAACACAAACAGTGTTTTCTGTTGTCAAATTCAGCATCCATGAGAACAGATTTTCTGTCATTTTGGGCAGAAGATGTTGGGGCCCTTGTAACACCAAGAGGTTGACATTGCATCATGATGACCCCTCCATGATGAGCTCATGCTGCCCAATAGTATTTGTGCATGTGGACAACTAAACAATGGTTGCTAGGGTCTCACTCATATATTTTTTCCCAAATCCTCCAAGATGGCTCCCAGGTGTTTTCCATATCACAACTGGTCATTGTTTGGCCAAGAAGGTAGCAGCGACATGTTGAAGGAGTAGTGGAGTCCCCTGGTCTGTAAACAAGCCATGGAATAAGCCAGAAAAAAATAAGAAGTCAAACACTGGAGGCTTTTAAGAGATTGAACTGAGATTTGTCTGAAATGGTATAGGTCAGGATTTCCTGTTTAAACAGGAGGTTTCTCTAGAACAGTAGTCGCCAACCGGTGGGCCGCGGCCCACTGATGGGCCTTGAGAAAATTTTGGTGGGCCGCAGAGAAATCTCACCCCCAGAGTACCCCCCACCCAAAGCAATTAATCCAGGCTGGCAGAAACACAAGGCCCGCGGGAACTCTCCCTGCCCACTCACTCACTACCCAGTAAACTTGCCTGCTAAATTGCTATTTTTGACCATCATCTGTTCTGCTGTGCCAGGAGATTTAGATTAGCTAGGAAGCAGGAAATGGTTGGATTTCTTGCTTTCTATCTAGTCTTTAGATCTTCGGCTCTGCTTTTAAGTACATCCAAACCTCCCTTACGACTGAAGGTTTGCTTGCAAGCAAATTCAGTGCAAACTCACCACAAGCAAATTTGAGAGACTGAGCTAGCCGATAGCAGATAGATAGATCACTGAATGATTCTGTGAGCAATTCAATCTGCCTGCTTTGCCTGATTTTGGGAAAAAGTTGCTCTTTAAATAAAAGTGCTTTTTAAATAAAAAAATTCAATATTTACATGCATGGTGTGTTGTGAGTTAATTTTGTTTGTTTGCTTGCAAGCAAATTTTATGTGACAGACTGAGCTAGCTAATAGCAGATAGATAGATCTCTGAATGAATCTGTGATTCTGTGAGCAACTCAATCTGCCTTCCCTCTTTGCCTGATTTTGGGGAAAAGTTGCTCTTTTTTATAAAAAATTCAATATTTATATAAATATTTATAATATTTACATACAAGCCATGCCCAGCCATCACATGACCACCAAGCCACACCCACAAATTAGGCCACACCCACAGAACCAGTTAATGGTCCCTGGGATCTAAAATTATGAGTTTGGTGGTCCCTAAAGTCCAAAAAGTTGGTGACCCCTGTTCTAGACTTCCAAGGTCCCTTCCAACTCTGTTATTCTTTTCTGTTATTCCTTTCAGGAAATGTCATTGGAAACCAGCTAGAAAAACCAGCTAGAGGAAGACCTGCATGAATAAATAATGTTACAAATGATGGGCTTGTGCTTGCTAAAATCACAGGGCTGCTGGCATGATAAATCCCAAGGTTGTGTGATCAACAGTCCAATTGGACTGTTGGGCATTCAATGATGGCCTTGTACATGTCCAGTGATGTTTCCAGGAATTAAAGTGCAGGAGCCAATCACATTCTCTGCTGCAGTACATATGGAATCCATATAGGACCTAGAGTACATTTACATATGCCCTTTGTAAGGGAAAATTTGAAATCAAGTCTGCATTACTATTACTATTACTATGAATCCTCCCATCCTTCTTTTCACCCATCTACTGCCACTTATGACTGTATGACTGTAACTTTGTCGCTTGTATCCTAACAATTTTATTGACTGTTTCCTAGTATGATTTGATTGCTTATTGTACCCTATGACTATCATTAAGTGTTGTACCTGATGATTCTTGACTCTTGACGCATGTATCTTTTCTTTTATGTACATTGAGAGCATTTACACCAAGACAAATTCCTTGTGTGTCCAATCACACTTGGCCAATAAAGAATTCTGTTCTGTTCTGTTCTATTCTAATTCTTATTCCTATTTATTTGCTTAAAGCGAGCAATAAATCTCCCAAGGATAAAAAGACTATCATTATTGGTTAAAGTAGCATTCATTAAATTATTTACATATTATATAAATGGTTGGGGTTGTTAAACGATCTGAAACTTCATGAAGGAGTCAATGAAGGGGACCGCTTCCCTAAGCAGATTTTTGTCTTCTAACTAAACCCACCCACCTATAGTACCCCCATTGCTCCTATCAGCCTTAAAGATTCTGGGGCTTATGTTCTCGCTTCTAGGGATGCTTACCTTATATTTATTCAAAACCGGGTGGGATGGAGGTATGTGACTTTGTAGATTGAGGAGTTAATCGCTTTTTGATCTGGCTGACGGAAAGGTTTGCTTATTACATCTGCATAATCTTCAAAGTTTGGCTTTCCCGGACGCTGTCTCTTTTCATTTGATTAACGAGCTATTTTAGGTATCAATCAGCCAAGTCCTGGAAGCAGAAGAAAGGCGTGGCAGGCCAAAAAAACAAGAAGAAGAAGAAGAAGGCGGGGGAATGCGAAGGCGGAGCTGGAAGGGGCGGGACTAGGCGGGACGGCCGCATGCTGCGCAGCGTGGAGCCGAGCAGGGACGCCGGGCTAGTTGAAACGTTGCGCCGGCTGAATCGTTCCGCCCGGGTTTCCGAAGACCGGGAGTGGGGGGGAGTCGTAAGTTCAGAGCGTTCGGTCGCTGAATATTCCCGAGCAGCAAAACAGATCCAAATTCCCTCGGGCCGGCAGTCGCATGAGAGAGAGAGCAGCCCATCCACAGTTGCGGAAAGGAGAAACACGTCGCCGAGCCAGAGGTGGGTGGGCTCGGTTATTAGAGAGGTTGTAAAAGACCCCCAGCACACACTCTCCGCCTCCCCCGTGCAAACTTGGACGCCCGAACAAAAGCAATATGAAGCAGGAATACATGACGGACTTGCAGACGTCATAAAATCCCCAAAGCCACAAGTTTCGTTGGAGAGTTTTAGGAGACCAAAAATCAGACCGAATGTCTATTCTGCGCGCCGGCTCTCGTACAGGGAATCAAATTTGGAATACTGTGTGATGAGATGTGGCTGACTCTAAACGGGATTTTGAAAACAGGAAACCTCTCGTTCTAAATTAACTGTAAGAAAACCAGAAATATTTCAGGCCGGTAGGATCTTCTAGATTAGAATCAATTTTATTTTATTATGTTAGGCAATTGTTCAGAGCTCCACCAGCTACCATTTTCACCGTTCCTCTGGGACTGTTTTCTGCTCCCCCCTTTTTTTAAATGTTAGACTCCTGCTGGGTCATTTGAATCACAGAAGACAATAAGTTGAGAATGAATTGAGGGTTAGCGTGAATAGATTTGAATCAGTTAATTTTAGACTATGCTGGCATAGAAACAAAACTCAGTTTATCGCTAGATCTCTGTACAGGAACTGCCTGACACTCTGCCGTTGTTGCAACATCAGCAGGAAAAGGGGAGGTGATAGGAAAAGAACTATAAAAGTGACAGGTCTGGTACTAGAGCAAAAAGGGAAAGGACCAAGAATATTTTCCTGCTTGCATCTGCTGTACACAGCCATATCCACTTTGAGATATTGAGAATTTTAATATTTCCAGCTCAGAAAATGACACCCTGGCTCTTCCAAGCTTTGCTTTGCTGAATTAAAAATAAAAAGGACCTATTTTTACTGTACATTCTAGGACAGGGGTATCTAACCTTGGCAATATGGCTGACTGAGGAATTCTGGGAGTTGAAGTCTGCAGGCCTTAAAAGTTTCCAAGGTTGGATTCCTTGGTGTTCTCTGACCTTGATTGTTTTCTTGCAGAAGTTTTGTTACTCCACTAAGTAACATCTTCGGTACTAGAAGAGAGAGGATTCACAGTTCATCATCCCTGAGCTACATATATTCCCCCTATATTGGCAAAGCTACAAATTCTCAAGCTCTTTGACAGGCAGTTTGTATACTAAGTTTCATGACTGCTTATTCAGAAGATTTGAGTGCCGTAAAATAGGACTGCAAAACACTTGAAATGGTGTTGCAAGTAGTCCTTGATATGACCTTTTTGCCACAATCGTTAAGCAAATCACTGTAGTTTTAAATGAATCATGCGGTTGTTCTCTATTGACTTTGCCTGTCAATGGAGCCAGCTATGAAGGTCATAAATGATGATTCACAGGAAAGTGCAACTGTCATAAGTACATGCCAGTTGCCAAGTGCCTGAATTTTGATCCCATGATCATGGGGATGCTGCAGCAGTTGTAAGTGTGAAAAACAGTTAAAAGTCACCTCTTTTTTCAGTGCTGTTGTGACTTTGAATGGTCATTAAGCGAATGATTGTAAGTCAAGGACTATCTCTGAATGATAGTGATGGCGGCCAAGGTTGTACCAATGCAAAATTGCTCTTTTGAATAGTTCCCACTGCCCTAAAACAAAATTGCTTTCAGATAACTGGATAGGATTTCAGCCTTGGGAATGGATATTCAGTAGTGAGACTTCTTTTTTTTTTTTTTGAAAAGAATTTTATTAATTTTCTACAAACAAACAAGACAAAAAAAACATTAAAACATCAACTCT
>BHEV01063420.1:0-19109 GCA_004319985.1 Emydocephalus ijimae | reverse complement strand
TATATATTATCACCTAGAATGACTCGCTGGTTGGAGTTTTTGGCTGCGTACAACTATAGACTGCAACACCGCCCGGGGAAAACCATTCCCCATGNTGCGTACAACTATAGACTGCAACACCGCCCGGGGAAAACCATTCCCCATGCTGACGCACTGAGCCATGCACCACTTCCGGAAACCGTCGACGACCCAGCTCCAACCCTTATGACACTCCAGATTGAAACGCTACATTCACCACCGCTAACAGCTAGAGACATTGCGATTGAAACAAAATGCGATCCTGTCTTAGCGCGAGTTCTTAGCTGGGTCGAATGGGGATGGCCAGTAGAACAAACCCCTGACGACTTCACCCCCTTCAAGAACCAGCAAACAGAACTTTTTTCGTAAAAAGGCTGCATCCTATGGGGGATAGAGTCGTCGTCCCAGAGCAGTTACAACAAGCAGTATTAAAAACACTGCATGAGGGTCACCCCGGCATCGTGCACATGAAAGCGCTCAGACGAAGCTACGCGTGGTGGCCGGGCATCGACAAACAGATTGAAGCCTGGGTAAAGAATTGTTTAAAGTGCCAAGAAGTTAGCAGTGTCCCACCTAAAGCAACTCCAACAGAATGGGAAACACCCCGGGGACTGTGGTCCTGCATCCACATTGACTTTGCAGGACCTACTAAGGGACATACGTTCCTCCTAACAGTGGATGCCTATTCCAACTGGCTCGAGATCCACGAAATGAAGAGTACTACAACCGAGTCCATCATCCGGAAATTGAACAGGCTATTCACAACGCATGGACTGCCAGACGTTCTGGTCTCCGACAACGGACCCCAGTTTACTGCTCTACCCTTTGAACAATATTTAGCGGACCGGGGTATTCGCCATGCGCTAACTTCGCCAGCGCACCCTGCGGNCCAGAAACCTTTCCGGCGAACTGTTGTGGGTTGAGGCAACCGTAATTCAAGCCACCGGACCCAGGTCGTACCGTGTGAAAACCTGCGATGGAAAAATATGGAAACGCCATATAGATCAGCTTCGCTCGAGGCTACAACCCAGTTTCCGCGATTCTGGTAACCCCCAAACTGAGGGGGGAGGGGATGTCAAAGAAACCTAATTCGAGATGGTGGAAAGCAGGAGCGAAAGAAGTCAGCAATCGGGCGTGACAAATGAAGAAGAATCAGGGAGGGGAGTGTCCTCGCCACAGAGGAACACCTCAACAGAAGCAAGCCCGCAAAGATCGGAGGACAACAACAAGAACATTAGCGGCACCGAGTCATTCAATGAGGATACGGAACCACCGGTACCTGATTTGCCCAAAACGTCCCGCCGAAACCGGATTACAGACAGGAACCAGTGGGACAGCGTAAATCTAATAGACAGTCAAAACAACCTTCATACCTCAGGGATTACGTCACTGCACCCCTTAAACGGAACCCGGGGGAAGGGGTGTTATGAACTAATGAAACGCTTAAATAAAGTTTTATCAAACCTTTAGAAAAAGCAGGGTGCTAATCCTGCACTTCTGATTGGCCAATAATAGCGATATTAAATTGGTCCGTTCAGGAGAATCTGATTGGCTGTTAACGAGCCACTCTCATTGGTTCAAGGGGTTAACACTCCACGTTTCTCATTGGTCACTAGATCAGCAGCCTGCCCTATAAAAGGGCTGCTGCTGCCCTAGGTTTTTGCTCTGTTCAGAATGATTAATAAAGAGTTGAAGTTCACTGTTCACTGCCTCGTCTCCGTTCCTTGAGCCCATGCACAGAACTTAACAAGGCACATCAACCAAAACATAAAACAATGGCCATGCAGAATATGGACATTCTGTTTTGATCCTTTGGATTTTTAGATAATGCCATCTGCTGATGAGACCCAAGGACAAACAGAAATGTTTTGTAGATATACCACCTAGGAAGAATGAGAGGGAGAGAAAGAATTGATATAATCCTTTCTTCATCTCTGGCACTCATCTGCATACAAAAGCAATCTGCAGATGTTTGAGCCCAGGACAATCAGTTATTTTGGTACTTCTACTTTCTGAATTGCTGCATTTTATTTATTTAGAAAATAAATAAAGGCTTAGGCCTTTAACAGCTTTGAATAGCTTCCAAAGCTCAGCAGGCAAAGAAGTCACATGGGAGAAAAAAAATATGTGTTCCATCTTCCCTGCTTTGTCCCTCCTCACTGAAGTTTATGCAACTTTCTTCTTTGAAAGAATTCTTGCATATTTGCATAACTCCACCAGCCCTCACAGCTGAAGAAAGGAAGATGATTTTTCTCTCTGAAAAGTCTGCATTTCTTTCAGCATTCATGAGTTTTTCTTAGGAGGACTTTTAAAAATGGTGAGGAAGAGGAACATGGACCTTCTGAGGGATTTCCCTCCATTATGGAGCATTTAAGATGTTAAACATCTTCTTTTTCTAATGAGCCTTTGTTGCCTGACTTACATTAAGAAGCCATTTCATTTTTTATTGCTTTCAAAATAGTTCCATTAAAAAAAAAACTGAAATGCCAACAAAGATGAAAATGCATACATTATTAAAGAAAGACACATATGCACATATAGAAAGACACATACAGAAAGCGCTTTTAAAAGAAAATGCAAAAAATTCAACAGCCATGACCTTGTCTTCAGACCCATCACTTAAAAGATCACCAATGGACCTTAAAGTAGTTGTTGATGATCTGGATATGTAGGATAAATCACCCAGGCTTTGCCATAGTTGGATCACTGCCACACAGGACCGCTGCAGGGCAAATTGATTAATTTAGATGGCCGATAGTATGCATCTCATGGATTTGTATGAATTCTGTGGGCATATTTTCTAAGCAATCAGTAGACTACTCCACTCATTGCCTAGTTAATTGTGCCAATAGGAGGCAACCTGGTCCCTTGATATGATTGCTACTGAGCAGCCTCTCCCTGAATGCTAATCTGAATCAGTTTAGGACTAGAATGCTTCTCATCTCCCCTTGCAACACCAACTGGAATTGGTTCCAGAGGAAGGAATTAAACCACTGCAAAGCAGTAACTCCCACTTCCATTCCCCTAAGCTAGTGTTTCTCAACTGTGGCAACTTTAAGATGTGTGGATTTCATTTCCCAAAATTCCCTGGTTAGAATTCTGCCTGGAGAAATCTGGAACTGAACTCCATATATCTTATACCTGCCAAGTTTGAAAAACACTGGCCTAAATCATAGATTCCATACTGAAAGCAAAGAGTTTAAATGCAAGATTGTTGCAGGAACCACAACTGTGGCAGCAACAAGACAAACCAAGGCTGCTGTTTGTATGGACAAAACATATATACAGAAATTAGTGTTTAGAAAAAGATTGGTGGGAACAGGCACTTTACATAGAAGACAATCAGAAGGATCAATATATTCAAGGTTGGAAATCATTAAACAAATATAATGGCAAGGGTTCTTCTAGTAATCCACCTTCCACATCATGAATATTTGATATCACCAGACCTCACATTTCTAAAAGGGTTCTGATAGGACTTCAGCTTTGAAGAAGGAGCTAAAATGACCTTGCTTTTTATTAAGCTTTATTTGCTGTAAACTGAAACTGGGTTTGATTTCCTTGCCTTGCTGTTGGCATATTTTGTTTTAATTGGGCCATATACATAACTTCATGACTAACAACAAAAATCACAACCTTCCCCATGATTGCCATTAATAGAACAGAATTCCTTATTGACCAAGTGTGGTTGGACACACAAGGAATTTGTCTTTGGTGCCTAAGCTCTCAATGTGCATAAAAGATACATTCATAAGATACAACTGGATGCTATTGTCATCTGCAACTGATTGAATGTTTTAAATCTTCAATCTATTCAATGTCTTCTTGTGCAAGTAAGAATTCACTCCTAAAAAGTACCATATTTATAATTATGTAATCTTAAAAAAAATTGCACATGATTGATGGCAACTATAAGTAGCATTGGAATTGTCTGCGACAAGAAGAAAGAAACATAGAAACACGTGAACATTATGTCCTTCAATTTTTTTAAACGTCTTTCTTGTTCATTTTCTCTTCTTTCTCTGTATTTCTCTGTCTTTTACTTGACCTGCCCCATGGTGGCACAGTGGTTAGACTGTAGTACTGCAGACTAACTTGCTGTTCACTCCAGGAGTTTGATTCTGAGTGGCTCAGGGTTGATTCAGCCTTCTATCTTTCAGAGGTGGGTCAAATGAGGACCCAGATTGTTGGTGGCAATATGCTGACTCTGTAAACTGCTTAGAGAGGGCTGTAAAGCACTGTGAAGCCATATACAAGTCTAAGTGCTATTGCTATTTTTTCCTCCATGGTACATCCACAGGAGCTGTAGTGGGAAATTCTCCATTCCCACCCCTTGCAATACTAACTTCATAGCTCTCTTTTGCCTTCCCCATTTCAAGAGGATGCCTCTCCTTTTAGGGACAACTCTAGATGAGTAATACTCCCAGGGGAATGCTCAGAGAGAGGAAAACAGTACTGGTTCTCTTCCAAACATCTTTATGGAGGTGGGTCCGAAAGGGCTTCCCCTGATTTATGGATGTTGGGAGGCCTAATGAAATCCAGAAAATACCAGGTAATCCTCAAGGTATGACTGTAATGGAGCCTGCCCGCTATGTTCAATAGTTGAGGCACCCATTTTCAACTGAAAAACATTGCTGGCCTGGACACTCAATGGAGAGGCTTGTAAAGGCTTGTAAGAATAAGATTTTCACTTAAGGTTCAGAAGACCTAATCCAATTAATTTTCCAATTAATTTTCCTATGTATATATCTTTTGAAATACCATAATACCGTATTTGAATAGAAATACGAGTTAAGTTTCAGTAGTGAGGAAGATAGTATTTTCTGTAGGATTTTTTTTTTCAAGGACTTTTCCCCACAGCAAATAGTTAATCTCTGGAATTCACTGTCTTCATTTTCAACATTTTTTCATGCGAGCGAGTCCTGCCCGTTTTGTGGCTAAGAAGCATAGCTAAATGCTTCCTTGCTGAAAACAGTTAAGTGTGTGGGACAATCTTTGCAGCAAACTGTGCTTTCATAATTCTGCAAATCTGCTGTGCTGCTCCCTCTTGACTGAAGTTGCCACATTCTATGCAATAGATGTCCAATACAGGATGCCCTCGATTTATGAACATTTGTTGAGTAACCATTCAAAATTAGGTCAGTCCTGGGAAAAGTCACTTACAACCAGTCCTTATAGTCACAGGAGGATGCTCATAATGATGCTTGGCAACCAGCTCAAACTCAGGACAGTTGCAAAGTGTACTTGTAAGTTTACAAGCTGTCTTTTGGCAAGAAAAGTCAATTGGGAAGCTGAAAGGAGGTGTAGTCATGTCATGTCTCACATAACAACTGCACCACAATGATGATTTTTCTGGTCTTTATTGTAGTTTGTACGTTGAGGACTACCTACATGGGAATCTCAGAAGAGCTAGGAATTGGGTGGCATACAAAATTAATAGATGAGGAGAGGAAGAGGGGAAGGAAAGGGGAGACTTTTTTTATGTGTAAAGCTATAATACAATTCCTCCATATCAGAGAAAGGTCTAACAAAATAAAATATGTACAAAAAGGAAATTATTCACAAAAATTACGTATATGAGGTCAGATGGCAAAAACTACATCTGCTTGAATACATCATTTATATAACTAGATCTATACATCTACTTATATTTTGAGTGCAAGCTTTAAAATATTCCTCAGTTTAGCCCATTGAATTATGCTGATTTGCAAATGGAAAACACTATTTCTCACCCCCAATGTGGAGCCACTAAAACAGAGGAATCCATTTCTTAGCAGATTCTTTACTCAGATTATTTAATTTTCATGGTCATGATGTGCAGTAAAGATGGTGTCTGATTTTGAGGTGCCATGATAATAAAGTAAACTAAACTAAATTATCCATTGGAGCTTCCCAGATAAGATTTAAAATCCTGGCTGACTGTGGAATTCTGAGTCCACACATCTTAATCGTTGCTGAGGTTGAAAAACACAGCAATATCCCAGACGATGATTGGATTTGAAGAACTGCCAATATCTAATAAATGATATCATACCTGAATTCCCACATTTGACTAATATGGTTTCTTCAATTCTGGTTTTGTGTGTGGTATGAATCTAGCTGTGGCTCTTCCAGGAAGACACAAAAATCCACCAGAACTTCTAAACAATGGGGTATTATTTGTTAGAAATAAACAATATTCCAATCAAGTAACTACCAACCCAGACAAACAAGCTAACAGCAAACAACAGCCTAATCAAAGAACTGCCGAGACCACTCCCACCAACACTGACAAGTCATTAGTATATAGATTACAGAATAAGAACAAATCCTACTCCCTTTTAGCACGGATAATGTTATCTAATTTGATAATGAAATGTCTACAAGAAAACAACTAAGATCAGAGAGCATGAAGGACCACTCAATTCAACCCTGAGTTACAAATATTCTCTTTTATAAGAAGGCAATTTCTAGAAAAAATGAAAGATTCCCTAAATGTATGCCAATTTTGATTAGCCTTTTAAGTGCATTATAATAGAAAGGAGCACCACATTGTTCCATCTGAAGCAAAGTCTGCTTCAGCCAACTCCTTGAAGGAAAAGAAATCAGACTGGATCTTTTTTATAGTTTCTACCACAGCAGCCTTTAACATCTACCAGAGCATACCAGATGGCTCTACAAATAATCTGTGGGATCTCTTCATCCTTGCATAGCTAAGCTATGATGTGTTTTGCTTGGTTTCCATGTTCTACAGACCAGATCATTGTAACTTACTTTTGACAAAACCATGTTTATGCAAACCATAGCTTAGCACCAACATGAATCCAGCTGCTCAACTGACAAGGTAATGGGTTATTGTTCCTGGGATGACAGAAAGATCTCTATTCTAGAAACCATACTGAGAGACCTCACAGTTGTTGTCTGCTTGTAAAGCCATTTCTGTTCCAGCAGCAAATTTCATTTTTCCTGATTGATCATCCTTATTTCTCTCCCCATCTCCCACCCCTCACTCTGAAGCTCCAGAGCATCTGTTGTTGGGGAAAAGGGGATCCTTCCTCCCCTCCAGGACCTCATAGAGAAGATAGGCAGCCAGAATGGGGCTGGACAGCAGAGCTGTAGGGTTGAGCTTGTGTCTGGAAACAGAGGAATTGTGCTTGTTTCTGATTAGCTGCTTTTGGCAACCCTCCTGGAAAAAATAGCTTAAAAGTCAGAAAGCTTTAAAACAAATGTCTCAGACAGGAGGGGGATGGGGAAGAGAAGGAGGCAGAAAGCAAGAAGAGAGAAGTCTAAGATCAGGAGGGGAGAAGGGGGGACAGATGGAAAAGGAAATAAAGCAGAGAAGGGCTCTGTTTTGTCCCGTTGTTTTGAATGAATAGATTGGTACCAGTTCCAGAACCCTTGAAGCTAGATTCGAATCTCAGACCTGATCTTAATCTCTAGGATTTTAAACCATTAACTTTAAAATAATAACATCAGTAAGCAACTCATTGTGCTATATCATGAGACATCCTGCTTGGCTTTGGTGAAACAAGATAGTTGAACCTATCTCATTGAGGTTTATAAACCAAGCTTTATAGCTTAAACTCAGCTAACTGTTGTTCATGACATGAAACATGCTTAAGTAAAGTAGCTTAGTGCTCTATATGAATTGTTCACAGCTGTTAAATTGTAGCACAATCCATGCTTACTCAAGAGTAACCTTAGTGGACCTGTCCAGTGGCAAAAAAATATATTGGATAAAGATAAAGAGTTGGCTAGAACAGATAGCATCACAGCAAATAGATCTGAAACCAAAATTATTCTTATTGAGGATAATATAGGGAAAATATCATAAAAGATTCACATATTTAATCATACACATATGCCAGTATCACAAATGCACAAAATTGGAAAAATGAAAGTATACCCATAGATGAGAAGGTAATCAAAAAAATTAGAATGTGCCAAATTGGACAGGCTAACAATGGAACTTAAGGACAAAGAGGAAACAGAATACTACTCAACATGGCATGTATTGTATAAATGGTTAAATAACAGGTGCAGAGATTAGTACTTAATAATGAAATAAGATTAACAAAATAGAAATAAATACAGATATTTTGAAATATGTAAAAATATACAATGGAAGCAATACCACTATCGGACTGTACGTGAATATAATGTAAAGTGTAAAGAATGATAATAGCATATTATGGTATGAAAATAATAGTTATATTATGATGTACAACACTATATAGTCAAAAGAGACTATATTGTGTGACTATGAGAATAATAGTTATAACCAGGATGTATACCGTGATGTTTTTTTAAAAAAAGAACTTGATATAACCAGTCCACTGATGTTGCAAAATTGGAAATGTGATAAATAATAATGAAAAATGTACATTAAAATTTTATTTTTTAAAAAAGAGTAAGTCAATTCCAAGGGCATACTCATATGAACAGAGCTATATTTCATACTTGTATATACATTGGATCATAAAGTAATCAGACAGTTCACTCAATGTGCAAAATCAGAAAACAAATAAATAAATCTGGACAGGTTTTGCAATTGTGCTACTAAGCTTATAGGTTTTTAGATATTCAACTGATCTTGCTAAGAGTGTTATGCATACTTGAATTTACTTTTGAATGCAGAGGAGAGCTCTGTTAAAAAACTTAATGGATTTATCTGCAAACAGAGCTTGCAGTATCCTTTTTAAGCTGAGCAAGGCTGCACATTCCTCCTCTAGTTGATGCCATTAAATTCTAGAAAGAGAGAAACCACCAAAAACATATTTTCTCTTAAACATCTGTAAAATGTCTATAAAAGCCAATATTTTTGTACACATGTACATACTCAACATTAAAATAAAAAACACTGACCGAATAAATTATAACTATATCATAACCATCTGCTTATTAAAACAAATCACCCCAGCTGTACAATTTCAAACACAGAAGATGTGTCTATAACCAGGCACTTTCTGTAGGAAGACTGAAAAGCCCACATTTAAATCAGATGTGATGCAGGAAATCTGTGAGCAGCCCCCTTCCATTTCTGAGACTTAAAAAGCAAGTTTTTAAATCTTGGGGGTGGGATCTGTGAATCTGATTAAAGAAGCAGCTTGATGAAACACAGCATTTTTTTTTCTAGATTGTGGTATCTGTGCTGTTCTCCTTTCAAGCGCAGTTTTTTTGATGAGTAGGAATTCAAATCCCCCCTGCCAGCCTGTTCACAGAGTTCTTGATCTGAACATTGTGAAGTTGAGAATTGTGTATGGTTTGGCAGATTGAGCTTTATTTATTTGTCACCCAAATTAAAGAAGATGGTACTTTCTTGGTGCCTCTCATTTACTCCAAGGAGAGGAACTGTCTGAATTTCTCCTTTATTGCGCTGGCTAGATAGTGATTGGCAATCTTAATAATGATAGTGATATACATTGTTTTTTTTTTAAAAAAGGGAGTTCTTGCTGACTATAGGGGCTGGTGCTCATCTCTGTTTCAAAAGCATTGAGCCGACGCTGTTCAAAAGACATTTCCACAGCTATGCGGCCACCATGACATCATGGAGTGCTGTTATCTTCCCACTGAAGTGGTGCCTATTTATCTACTTACATTTCCATGCTTTCAAACTGCTAGGTTGGCAGGAGCTGGGGTAAGAAAGGGAGCTCACCCCATTGCATGGCACTCTGATCTCAAACCTGGGCGCTGGTTTTTCCAGCCAATAAGTCCGGTGTCTTAATTGTTGAGCCACCACACCGCCTAACATTGTTAAAAAGAAGAGGTAAAATAAAATCCACAAATAAAAATAGTCTTTGACTTGCAACCATAGTTAAGCCCAACATTTCTGTTATTGAGTGAAACAGATGTTAAGTGAATTTTGCCCCATTTAAAGACCTTTCTTGCTACAGTTGTTAGGTGAAACCCCACAGTTGTTGAGTTAGTAACTTGATTGCTAAGTAAATCTGGCTTTCCCCATTGACGTTGCTTGTCAGAAGGTCGCAAAAGGGGATCACATGACCCTGGGACACTGCCACCGTCATAAATGTCAGTCAATTGCCAAACATCTCAATTTTTATCACACAACCATGGGGATGCTGCAACGGTCAATAAGTGGTTGTAAGCTGAAGACCATCTGTAAAGTGCTACAATAAAAGAATAAAAAAAAATACAACAAAAAGAAATATGATGTGTTCTTGTAACAATAAATGGTTTACAATTCTACATATACTTGTCCAATGCAACTATTATTCAAGGTGTACCTTATATGTTTCTGACACATGCAATTGGTAGCCTTGCTAAAGGTGGCTAATTTACCAGGGGTGGGATTCTACAGGTTCGCACCTATTCGCTATAACTGGTTGTTAACATTCTAAGCAGTTTTGAGAACCAGTTGTTAGAAGAAATTACTGGCCTAATCCTGTCAGAAAAGCAGGAAGGAAACATTCTGGTGTTGCTTACAGAAACTGCCTCTCCATTAACCCTTATTACATTCTTGGCAGGACTAGATTTCCTGTCTCAGGAACTTCTTTGGAGTTTTTTTCCCTCCTTTGCTGGTACTTTGCTTGTGTGGAGTGACCATTCAAAGTTACAATGGCACTGAAAAAAGTGACTTATGACCATTTTTCACACTTACGACTGTTGCAGCATCCCCACAGTCATGAGAGGCCAGGAGAGGAGATGCGTGCCTTGATGTGAGTGATATTGAGTTGGCCACACCCAGCGAATAACATGACCACCAAGCCATGTCCACCCAGTCACATGACCACCAAGCCATGCCCACCACCTAAGCCACATCCACAGAACTGGTTGTTAAAAATTTGAATCCCAACCCTGCTGATTTACTAGTAGTGGAGTGTTTGAACCCTCCTGCCTTTTGTGTGCTAGAGCCATAACTGGCTGTGTTTGGGAAGCAGTCAACATATTTTAACAGAGGATGCATTCTACATTCTTAAAGAAGGTTTTGGTGGGCACCTTTTTCAAATAGCCCTTCTTGGATCCAGTTCTTCTTGATAATTGTTGCCAAGTCTCCAAGTTTCCCTTTCTGAGGAATTTTGTTATGTGACTGGTGGAGACTCAGTTGAAGAATATGATGGAAGAAGTGGATTCTCTAGGCCCCCACTAATTGGACTTCAGGCATTACCAAAAACCAATAGGGCATTACTTACTTTGGTGGATTACCTTTTCAAGATATACCCCCTTGGTCCTTTTAAGAAAGCACCCTTTCTGGACTTATTGGACATCTAGATACCTTTCTATAACATTTACTATGGTATTTTATATTATATATTATGGTATTATAGATCTCAAACTGTCTACCGTGGACCTCACCCCATTCCTAAGAGGTCCTTAAAGGGGGCATGCATAAGCACACCAGAGTGCCTACCATCCCTGTCTTACTGTTCCCATTTATCTGAATTTACTTCCTTTGTTCCTGTTTATGTTCATACTTATACTTGTTATCTTGTACATGCTTGACAAACAAACAAACACATAAATGAATAAATTTTGCAGTACTGCCCCTGGGGGTTTGGGAATAGGAGGCACTGTTTTCAATAGTTCCACACTTTTCTTAATGGATATCTCCAGTCAGGATGAAGTTGAGGAGAGAATAGTCTTGTGGTCACATCCTCATACGTACTACAAAGTTTAATCTTCTCCCCCTACTTTTTAACAGAAAGTTACTGGAAGAAACTTTCATCAATCAGTTAAGGCTGAGGTATCTGAATGCAAGAAATAATGTTCCATTATGGGACTTCTGGTTGGGTGCTGTGTCGGTGCGGAACTGAGGAGCGGTTCACCACTCAGAAGGATTCTGATTTTTGCTAGTTGGTGGCTTTTTAGAGTGTGTCAGACCCCGGATGGGTAGGCAAAAGAAAGGGGAAGACACTGAGGTCTTGGGGAGGTGCTGCGATCCCGGAGACTGGAAGAAGAACCCCCTGAAAACCAGTGGCAGAAGAGGGAGATTGTGACAACCATGACGATCGGAACCAGAAACGCAGCAGCCCAGCCAATTAAAAGAAGCGAAAAGAGGGAATCAGCAGGCTGAGTACTGGGAAGGTGTATTTAAAGAAGATTTTCAGAATATTGGTATATATTGTAAAGGAAGCTCCAAATTGAGTGGTGTGGTGAAACGGCGGAGCTATTGACAGGAGCACTGACTGAAACAATGGCAGAGATTTATGCTGACTAATGGAATCGTGGAACCTGAAGAGATGAAGGGTGAGATAATAACATTTGCTTTGTGAGTGGAGGAGTGAACTATAGAACCTTATTGTCCATTTATTTGAGAAGTGGGGAAAGAAAGAAAAAGAAGTGAAAGTGATTAAGTGGTATAGGAAAATGAAAGGACAATTAAGAGTGTAAAATTTGGAAATGAACTTTTGACGTATTGAAAGATCAAAAGAAAGGGCTGGGGAAAGAAACTTTAACTTGATAAATGTTAATAGACAATCCTGACAACAAAATAAGAAAGATTTATTTAAGGTTTAGAAGTGAAACTGTAATTGTGTGGGAATAAAAGAACAAAAGAGTAAAAAGAAAATACACAAACAGAGAAAATGACTGTGCAACTTGGAATGAGGACATTTTGAATTAAGAGTTTTTGTAAGACAATTAACAAAAAAACCTCTGGATCTGATTTAATAGATATTAGTAAGATACAAACCTATTTAAGTGACATTGGTAGAAAACTAATTTGATAGAGGTAAATATATTAGAAATTTGTATACAGAATATTGCTTAGTGCTAATTGAACTTTTTGGATTAATTGAATAATTGTTGGAAAGTGATTCTATAAGCATATGAATTAGATGGTCAAAGAATAATTATATAAAATTATTTTTATCTTATTGTTCTACTGATAAATTATACCAATCAATTTTTGTTTAAAAGTACTATATGAGAAATTTAGGGGGGGAAAAGAAATTAGACTTACTTACTTTGATTATATATATATCCTTAAGGAAATAGATAAATTCATATATTTAAATACATTAATGAGCTGGGTGCTTTAACTATTTACATTAATTACATGATTATATAGGTCCGGTGTTTTCTGATTAAGCATACTGGTTTCTATTTAATCACATTTATAGTGGATTAAGTATATATATATTGGATTAATATTTAACTCTCTAAACCTTAGAATATTTGACCACTTAAGAAATAGAAATAAGATCTCTCTGGGACTATCTATAATAGAAAACTCTTATTTAACAATATATGCATTAATACGTATACTGTATTTAAAGGAGAAGACAATATGAGAGATAGTGGATCGTGGATGGTGGAGAGAGCTTCTACAAATAGTTAAAATGGCAACAATAACTACAAATATAAATTCAGGGAAGAAACCTACAACAGTGACATCTTCACCTCTGGTGAGATCGATTGACACAATGTTACTGGCGGAAAAGACAAGTTCCTGCCAAAGTTTGCAGGCAGTACAGTCAACACTTGCTATGATGCAGAAAATGATGGTAAAAATCCATGAACTGATAGCAAGGAATCACAAAGATATGAAATGAGAAATGAGAATGAAATAGGAGGAGTGAAGAACGAGATACAAAATTTGGATAGTAAAATCGGTAAGATGCAGGAGACAATGACAAAAAATGAACAAAAATTAAACACAGTAGATGCAAGAACTGAAGTGGTGAAAAAGAGATTAGAGGAATCGGAACAAAATTGGAAAGTCTTATATTGTGAACTTTGGATTCCGTGGTGCATATGGAATTAGAAAAAGCATCGTTTTATTTGAGATTCCAGAATGTTGTTGAAGATAAAAAGGAAGATCTACGTGAAATAATGGCGAATTTGATAGCAACAGCCCTACAGAAAGACAAACAGGAAATCAAGAATGACATCGATGAGGTCTACAGATGGGTTACCCATTACACCCAAAGACACAGACTACCCCAAGAAATTCACATCAGATTCGCGAGAAAGATGATACAAGACATGTTATATGGCAAGACCAGAGACGAGCCACTGATATATAAAGATCATGAAGTGGTAACACGGAAGCAAATAACTAAGAGAGTTAGGGAGCAAAGAAGGGGCTACCAGTTTTTGTCATCTCAGTTAATTAAGAATGGTATATTGTTCAGATGGCTCACTCCAGAAGGGCTCCTAGTAACATGGCAGGATAAAATATATAAAATTGATACAATAGAGAAAGAGCATCTATTTCACGAGCAATATCTGCGACCTGAGGAAGAACATGAAAGTGGAGAAGATTTAAATACAAGAAGTCAGGAAGAACAACTATTTGAAGAGAAAGAACTTGCACCACAGTCAGAATCTCAGAAACTTAGAGGAGATGAGGACAACAGACCAAGTACAAAAGAACCCAGAACAAGGAAAGAAACAAAGAACTCTCTAAACAGACACTAATACGAACAGAGAAATCACCTTATTTTCAATTAATATCAATGGTTTAAACTCAACATTAAAAACAAAACAGGCATTTGAAAAACTTAAAAAACAAAATGCAGACATAACTTGTATACAAGAAGTACACATCATAGATAAACAGGCAGACCTCCTAAAGGATACCAATTTGGAAAAAATGTATTGGGCTCTTTCAAATCAAAGAAAAAGGGATATCGTAGCAGACATAAAAGATTGGCTGCAACACAAACAAGTATATAAGGATGATGAAGGGAGAATGTTATTTATAGAAATAATATTAAATCAGAAAAAGATTTTGTTAGTTACAGTGTATGCCCCAAATGTAAATCAAAAAGAATTCTATAATAAACTCCATCACAAGATAGTAGAAACTGAATATACAAGTGCATGAATTGTTAGGAGACTTATGTTATGTCCTGAGCATGGGTGCAAGGAACGGAGACGAGGCATCGAACTGTGACTTCAACTCTTTATTACTAATTCAGAACAGAGCAAAATACTTGGGCAGCAGCAGCTCTTTTATAGAGCTGGCTGCTGTCACAACAACCAATGATTTGAGTTTACCGCTCTAACAAGCATCCAATCAGAGATGACCCGCTGTCAGCCAATCAGATCAGCCAGAAATGACCAATCACGACTTACTATTCGCGGGCCAATGAGAAGTGCAGGATTACAAGCCTGCTGTTAAAGTAAAACTATTAGGGTTGTTAATGAACGTGTTAGCTTAGTCCTAAACACCCCTCCCCCCTAGGTTCTGTCTGAGGGGTGGGGTGATGTATTCTCGTAAGTAGGCAGGTTGCTTCACCTGTCTGCTTGATTTGCGCTGTTCCACCGGTTTCTGTCCTGGCTCTGGTTCCGGTAGGCTGCTTGCTGAGTTGGATGGCAAAAACGGTCCCTCTGTTCCGTTGGATGGCTCGGGGCCGTCCTCTCTGCTCTCGCCAATGCTGTCATCCGGGTTCCCTGGATCTGTTTCCATCACGGTGCTGCTACGCAGCAGGCAATCACCCGGTTTGGTTCTCCTTCTGGAGGTGAGTATCCCATGGTTGGTTGTGTAGACTGCTGAGTTCCAATTGTTAGGTCATCTGCTATTTCTTTTTCGACCCCCTCGATGTCCCTTCCCCCCCAGTTTGAGAGTCAGGGGATGAGATGGGAGTAGGCGCTAGTCTGGATCGAAGCTGGTCTATGTGGCGCTTCCACATTTTTCCATCCGCAGTTTGTAGACGGCAGGATCGGGCCCCCGTAAGTTGCGTTATGGTTGTGGGGACCCACAATGGGTCACCCGAGAGGTTTTTTGCAAAAACGGAGTCGCCTACCTGGAATGTATGACACTTGTCCTTTTTTATTTTCAGGCCGGCGTCCTTAAATTTTTGGAGAACCATTCTGAGTCATTTTTCTAATAATTCTCTAGTAGGGGCAGCGATTAAGACGTCATCAAAATAAGACACGACCCCTTTTATGCCTTGTAATAGTCTCTCCATCAGACTTTGGAAAATGCCTGGTGCCACGATTACTCCGAATTGAAGTCTATTGCACTTAAAGGCACCTCTGTGTGTGACTATAGTCTGGGCTTCTGCAGTCTTCGCATCTACGGGTAGCTGTTGGTACGCCTGAGCTAAGTCCAATTTCGCAAATATTTTTCTGCCACCCAGGGAGTGAAGAAGGTGTTGGACCACCGGTACTGGGTAAGCGCTCTGCTGAAGCGCGTGATTTAGGGTGGCCCGGTAATCCCCACAAATTCTTAACGATCTATCTGGCTTTATGAGTGTTACTATTGGGGTTTCCCATTAGGCATGGTCAATCGGTTCCAACACACCCTGGGCTATTAATTTGTCCAGTTGCTCATCAATCTTTGGCTTGAGTGCAAAAGGCACCCGACGAGGCTTAAGGTGAATGGGAGCTACATCGGGGCTGAGATTAAATGATATAGGGGTCTCCTTGTACTTGCCTAACTTCTCTGTGAAAACGTCCTGGAATTCCTGGACGAGGGCCTCTTCCCAGTCATCGCTTCCGGTTTGGTGGATGCCAGCTAGTTCAATTCCGAGTGGGGTGAAGCATTGTAACCCTAACAAACTGGGCCGGTCACGATCGACGACGGTCAGAGGTAGTGTTGCGGTGCGGTCTTTGAAGGATACTAGGACGTGGCTGGAACCGACAACCGGAATTCTGTTTCCTTGGTAGTCCTTTAGTATGATTTTTTGAGTGCTGAGGTCCTGGCAACAGATAGCAGGGATCAGCTGTTTGAGGGTTTTCCAGGAGACCATCGATAGGGACAACCCCGAGTTGACTTCCATTACGCAAGGTCGATTCTCAATAGCAACCTTCACTCAGATCTTCCTTGCATCCAGGGACAAAGCGTGGCCGATAGTGATGGTTTGGTGTGGCTCTTCCCATCTAGTTGAAGTGGCAGGTGCTCGATTTCTGTAGTAGTGGTTGTTCCATTGGTGGTTCAGGCGGTCCCGATTTACAGGTGGGTTGCCTGTAGCCTGGTGGAGATTATTCTCCCTCTGGATTGGACTGGACCCTTGCTTGCTTCTGCAGACCTTTGCAATGTGGCCTTTCTTTCCACAGGAGCGGCAGAGTGCGTCGAGGAATTTGCAGTCTGCTTGCGAGTGGTTTGCCCCGCATTCTGACCGTAGCCAGTTGACCTCCTTTTCCTTATTGTCTGATGAGGATTCGAGGTCTTCATGATGGGCGGTAGTAGTGTGCCTCTCAGAGGAAGGCGGACTGTCACTAGCGAGTTGGCAGTGTGGTGCGTTCGCTTGGCGCATTCGAGCGGCTGACTTCCTAGTTACTTCTGCTGCAGTAGCGTCGGCGATGACATCTGCGAGGCTGATGTCTCCCTTCGCCATAATCTTGCTCTGTGTCGTGTGGTCATCTAATCCCAGAACTATTCGGTCTCTTATTGCTTCCTCGAGGTTTGCGAAACCACAGAGTCCACCCAGGTTCCGGAGGTCAGCGATGAAGTCTCTTGTTTTTCCATTGGTCCCTCTGGTAAAACTCATGTCTTCACCTCCGCTGGTTTTGCAAGCGCCTTAGCCATTTTAAAAACAGCGGGCCCCGCAATGGGTCAGGAATACCGCTCATTTCTTGCCAGGCATAGCATCCTTCAGATTGTTGGTCTCCAGGAACATCTGGAACCAGTCCATATACAAATCCCAGTCTTCATTTGCCGGGTCAAATGCTGTTTGTTACTTGCGCTCTCAGCCACGTGCTCTGTATTGTTCAATGAGTGCTCAGTCAGCTCTATCATCTCCGCATCCCACCCTTGTCGCCAGTGTTATGTCCTGAGCATGGGCGCAAGGAACAGAGACGAGGCATCGAACTGTGACTTCAACTCTTTATTAGTAAATTCAGAACAGAGCAAAATACTTGGGCAGCAGCAGCTCTTTTATAGAGCTGGCTGCTGTCACAACAACCAATGATTTGAGTTTACTGCTCTAACAAGCATCCAATCAGAGATGACCCGCTGTCAGCCAATCAGATCAGCCAGAAACGACCAATCGCGACTCGCTATTTGCGGGCCAATGAGAAGTGCAGGATTACGAGCCTGCTGTTAAAGTAAAACTATTAGGGTTGTTAATGAACGCGTTAGCTTAGTCCTTAACAACTTAAATGCTGTTTCAGACAAGGACAAAGACTATAAAAGCTCCCCCCAAAAATAAAAAAATAAAAGGAGACTACTCCCATCTTCTTTTAATGATATGGTGAGGGAATTAAATTTGAAGGATGTGTGGAGAGAATTATATCCAACTAAAAAGCAATATACTTTCTTTTCCAATTCCCATCGCTCTTGGTCTAGAATAGATCAGATTTGGATGGACCCAGGCTTAATGGAAAACATTGAAAATATAGAGATTTTGCCAAATGTATGGGCTTATCATAACCCTATTCAAATTAAGTGGAAAGGAAAGAGAATGATTGGAAGATTGAAATGGTGAGAAAATAATTGAAAATATTTCTTGAAATAAATAAGAGAGCATACATCCCTTCAAAATCTCTGGGATACAACAAAAGCTTATGTGAGAGGTTTAATTATTGGCTGTAGTATTAAAAAGAATTTTAAAAAAGGCAACAACAAAATGTGTGGAGAGAGAAACTTAATGATTTAGAAGTAAGTAGACAAATTGATCCGAATAATCAAAACACTAGTAAAGAAAGAGATTTGGTAAAACGTAAGATAAATTTAAGTATGCAGGAAGACCTGGCCCAAAAAGTTAAATTAGTAAAACAAAATTATTTTGAAAATGCAAATAAACCAGGGAGATGGTTAGTCCATAAAATAAAAAGAGAACAAGGAAAAAGAACGATTGTTGCTCTCCAAGACCAAGAAGAGAAAGTATGTACTCAGGTTAAGAAAAAGAAAGATATTGCCAAGGACTTTTTTACAAATCTATACAATCAAGAAGTACCAGAAGAACTTATTAATCAATATTTGAAGGGAAAAAAAATTACTGGAATTATGGATGAAGAAATTATGGATGTATTTTAAATAATAAAATATCCATAGAAGAAATTAGAAAGGCAATTGGAGCCCAAAAACTAAATAAAACCACGGGTCCGGATGGAATTCCATTGAATTCTATAGAGTTTCAAGAATTATTAGAGGAGTTAATGACAGACTTATATAATGAAACCTTGGATAGTGCTAATATACCAAAGTCATGGACCAAAGCATATATAACCCTTATTCACAAAGAGCAATCAGACCCACAAAA
>BHEV01063418.1:0-14994 GCA_004319985.1 Emydocephalus ijimae | reverse complement strand
AGATAAAACGTATTCAAAAATAGTCTTCAAAAGAAAGCAATACAGTCTGAACTTAATGAGCAGATAGAGGTGAAATAAAAACCTAAAACAAACAACAATGAAGGAATTTCCACAACAGAGGAGATAACAAGACACAGTCTGTTGGAAGGACATCAACCAAGATAACATCAGCCCAAAATAAAACATGCTTTGCTTCTGGCAACGCTGTGTTTTAACTGTCTCTCTTATATAGTATTCTCCCCAACTGCAACCAATGAGGGGGATCATGGCCACTTCCTCTCTCGCAAGCCAACTTGTTGCCTTCTCTGTTCCTCCCTGCGTGTCCTAAGATGCAGAGGGGAGGGGCTGGTTCTTCCTCTGACTGCCCAGCCAGCTTCTGCCCTTCCCCAGCTCCTTCACAACCTCCGGAGCCCCACCTCCATTCCCTGTGAGCTGTTCCTCCTCTCCCTCAGAGTCCATCTCTACCAAGGGCATAACAACAACATCCAACGACAAGAATCACGGGGCGGAAGTTTTACCGAGAGCTCCAAACTCATGGGTGTTCCATCACAGAAGGTTTTCCAACGGTTGGAAAACCATGCATGTGGGATGCTATGAGTAATGCTGCCAAGGACATGTTGGAATGGAAGACTACCAAGATAGCTTCCAAAGTCCCAAAGGTGCTTTTTTTCAAGAGGCAACTGGACTTTCTGCTTTTTCTTTGAAGATATTTCATTTCTTATCCAAAGAGCTTCTTCAGCTCTGACTGGATGGAGAGGAATGGAAGCCATTTTCAGCCATCTTCAGCTCTGACCATCCAGTTAGAGCAGAAGAAGCTCCCTGGATGAGAAGTGAAACATCTTCAAAAGAAAAACTAGAAAGTCCAGTTACCTCTTGAAAAAAGCACCTCTGGAACAACAATGATCAGGATGACGGAGAATCCATAGACATCCCTTCCAAAGCTACAATTTTATGGATGATTATAAGTAGTTGGAGAAATATTTGAAGTGGATAAAAGTATAGCATGAAATACTTTACCCTAACCAAGAAGAAATTTAATTATAGATTTAGTGGTATTACCATTAGAAACTAAAAAAAAGCGGAAGACTAGGAAATGCAGGCATGAAAAGGGAGTAAGGAGTAGGGGAGAAAATACAGATAGTCCTTAGCATTATGTTTCAGTCAAGCTGATTAGCATGAGGATGATAGGTTGAGGTTTTCTCTTTGCCTAACGTCCACTGGGGTAATATTAAATTTTAACATGATTTAACATGCAGAAAAAAAAAATTACTACCCACCTTCCTTCAATCAAGGACCTATATACTGTATGAGTCAAAAAGAGGGCTGTGAAAATATTTACAGACCCCTCACATCAACTGTTTCAACTCCTACACTCAAAATGACGTTATAGCACACCAGAACAACTAGACACAAGGATGGTTTTTCCCCAAACACCATCACTCTTAAACAAATATTTCCCTCAACACTGTCCCACTATTTATAAAGTCTGCATTACTATTACTATTAATCTTCTCATCACTCCTTATCACCCATCCCCTCCCACTTGTGACTGTATGACTGTAACTTTGTCGCTCGTATCCTTGCGATTTATATTGACTGTTTTCTAGTAGGATTTGATTGCTTATTGGACCCTATGACTATCATTAAGTGTTGTACCTGATGATTATTGACTCTTGACAAATGTATCTTCTCTTTTTGTGTACCCTGAGAGCATTTGCACCAAGACAAATTCCTTGTGTGTCCAATCACACTTGGGCAACAAAGAATTCTATTCTATTCTATTCTATTCTATTCTATTCTATTCTATTCTATTCTATTCTATTCTATTCTATTCTACTCTATTGACTAAGTCTGCATTACTATCACTATTAATCTTCTCATCGCTCCTATCATCCATTCCCTCACACTTATGACCGTATATAACTTTGTGGCTTGTATCTTTACGATTTATATTGATGGTTTCCTAGTATGATTTGATTGCCTATTTGTACCCTATGACTATGTTAAGTGTTCTACCTTATGATTCTTGACGAATGTATCTTTTCTTTTTATGTACCCTGAGAGCATATGCACCAAGACAAATTCCTTGTGTGTCTAATCACACTTGATCAATAAAGAATTCATCATTCATTCATTCACAGGGGTCAAATTGGAATGTTTTGTGGGTTCAAGGCCTAACTAGATGCTCTTGTTCTATGGTGGGAGTTTAAAGCATCAGCAGAAAGGATGAGAGATACCGAAGAAAGACTTAGGAAAGGTGTATGGAAAGAAGTTGTGGTCCCAAACTAAAGGCTCTGTATAACCATTTAATTTCCCCTTCACTACCTTATTTTCTAAGAAAAGTAAAACAGAGATGGACTGGTGAGAACTTTTGCAATGAAAACTTAAAATTAATTCCATAGAAACTTAAGATTAAAAACAGAAGATTTACCCAGGAGCACTTCTAGATTCTTCTTTTGTAAGGTGCAACCCACCATACTTACTAGGGCATTTGTAGAGTTTGCGCGCCTGGGCAATATCTCCTTTGCTCAGCCGGGTCCTCTGTCCAATGGAGGGCTGCATCCCATTCACATTATATTTGGGAAGAATGGTGTCCAGGAAGATCCCCCTGAAAAGACACAAAGGAGAATATGCTCAGCTTTCAACTGCTTTGCACAGGCACAACCAAAAGCCTTAGCTCATAAAATAACTGGTGACTGGGAGTCAGCCATCTGGAAAAAAAATAGATTGGTTATTTTGCAAAAGAGAAAGTAACTGTGATGATGGCTGTCATAAACTTAGTCTTACATGCATCCACACTTTTTTACTTATCCCTTTTTCCATTGAATAGATATCCTTTGAACAGGTGTCAGTTTAGACTGGAAAGTTATTCATGCTCTGCTTTAGATAAATCCCACATTTCAATCAACATGGAAGTCTTGATATCATTCTCCTATACAGGCATTAACATTGATGGAAGGTGGAGTTCTATCAAACTGTTACTGTCAAGGATTTCCGAAGGATTTTGAAATAAGAAAGCAAAAGAATGATTAAGGAAATATAAAGAATTTAGCTCAAGTATTTCTGGTTACGTACAAGTTGTCTTGAAACTGGACCAATTACAAACAAAAAACAAACCAACAAACAAACAGACAATGTAGGCCAGCATGTTCAATATCTTTCATTTAATGACCTACTGTCTCTCTAGAAGATTCTGATGGAGTTCATTCATTATAATTGTCTCTCTGGAGAGCTGGAGGAACAGAAATCCTTGGCAATCACAGAAATATTAGTAGATCCTTAACTTATAGATTGTAGAGCACTGAGTTCTGCAATTGTGTTATTAGCAGGCCATCTAATCTTTTATATTGCTGTGACTACTACTCTTCCATAGATGGAGATGAGAGCTGAAATGAAGACTAACAGAAAAGATGGATAGTGGGCTCAGAATAGAATAGAATAACATAGTTGGAAGGGATCTTGGAGGTCTTCTAGTCCAACCCCCTGCTTAGGCAGGAAACCCTACACCACTTCAAACAAATGGTTATCCAATTTCTCCTTTAAAACTTCCAGTGTTGGAGCATTCACAGCGTCTGAAGGCAAGTTATTCCACTGGTTAATTGTTCTCACGGTCAGGAATTTCTCCTTAGTTCTAGATTGCTTCTCTCCTTGATTAGTTTCCATCCACTGCTTCTTGTCCTGCCTTCTGGTTCTTTGGAGAATGGCTTGACTCCCTCTTCTTTGTGGCAGCCCCTGAGATATTGGAAAACTGCTATCATGTCTCCTCTAATCCTTCTTTTCATCAGACGAGGCATACTCAGTTCCTGCAACCGTTATTTATATGTTACCATCATTAGCTATTTCTGTAGTAGATCAATTCCAAGTTGGGTGCATCTAAAAGTTGTGGGCATCCTTCACTTAGGTCTTGATTCCTGTTCTTGGCCACATCACACTCACTCATTTCTTCTCCCAAGTTTCCATGTAATTCTTAAACCAGTTGCCCTTATGAAGGATTCCAACTTGGCTGCAAGAACATAGGATGAGTTACTAAAAACAGACATGGATGCCCTTGTAATTAGAAAGGCACAAGGGCATAAATCCAAGAACCTCACCACAGGAAAGGAATTGCCCATACAAGACCTTGCAAGCAGTTTAAGCTCTTGCAGGAGTTCTAAAGTAGTTCTGACTTCACATGACTAGTTGGTTTAATCCAAGAATATCTGGTTATGCACAAGTTGACTTGAAATCGGAACAATTTTTCTTTCCTTTGCAACCTGTAGCTTATGGATGGACTATTTCCTATTGATAGAAACTCTTACCCACTCTGCTTTTGGAGTCAAAGAGATTACTAACCTTCTGTTTCCACAGCAATGTATAAGTGACCCTTACTTAAAAATCATGACTGGGACTTCATACTCCATTGTTAAGTGCTACAACCATTAAACAAGACTCATGTGCCCACAATAGAGCTATGACCTCACATCTCTCAGAGTTAAAGTGAATCTCCTTTGGTTGTTAGCACATTGAGTCCCATGCTGTGAATGGCAGTAACATACCATCATGTCTACACAATGCACTAGACTCTGAATTGAAGGCTTAGGGGAATGAAAATATGAAGAGAAAGGAGGTGAAACATCCAATCAAAAGCACATAATTCTCTAAGGAATGGAAGGTTAAAGCTTTCTATTTCATAAGCTAACATGAAAAATATTTTGCTTCTTCTGCCTCCTAGTTGGATGTGTCTACTAAAATTAAGTCTATGCTTGACACTTTTGGCTGTCTGAATCAGAAGGTTTGTTGCCCAGTTGCCTGGATTCTTTGGTTGGGTCTAGGATAACTCACCACGGCCAACTCATTGTGAGACAACTTTCTGCAGGACAATTCAACACAGTATTCATCGTTTTATTGAGTTACCTTTATTAGTGGTGGCCATGTATTTGTTGAAGTTACTGTAACACTTATATTTCTGAATTGACTTTCTTCATTTTATTTTTATTGGCCATGGTTCCATTGAACTTAATTGAACTTTTGTATTTTTTGAATTGTCCTGTGGCAAGCTAGCCACAGCAAGTTGGCTGTGGTAAGTTGTTCCAGTCCATCTTTTGTCATAGTCCCTAGCTTGTAAACCTAAAGATCCATGATTGTTTTTCCCAACTTACTCCACAAAAACCCACATGCTCTGCATATCCTGGACATAAATTATTTCAACTTCTACCCTTAAAATGATGTTACACTAGAACAACTAGACACAAGGACAGTTTTTTCCCCAAATGCCATCACTCTGCTAAATAACTGACTCCCACAACACTGTAAAATTGCTTAGTAAGACTGTATTACTATTATTCTTCTCATCCTTCCTATTACCTATCTCCTTTTCTACTTATGACTATAACTTTGTTGCTTGCATCTTTATACGATTTATATTGTTTTATTTAGTTTACTAGTATGATATATGTTGGTTGCATTATTTAGTATCCTATGACTATCACTAAGTGTTGTATCTCATGATTAATGATGAATGCATTTATGACTATGATCATGATTTATCACTTATAGCTTTTATGTACACTGAGAGCTTATGCATCAAAGATAAATTCCTTGTGTGTCAAATCACATCTGGCCAATAAAGAATTCTATTCTGTTCTGTTCTGTTCTGTTCTGTTCTGTTCCATTCCATTCCGTTCTCTATTCTATTCTATTCTATTCTATTCTATTCTATTCTATTCTATTCTATTCTATTCTATTCTATTCTATTCTATTTGTTAAGTATTGAGCATGGGTTGGAATAAATGGAGACAGCCTCTGAACGGTGAACTTCAGCTCTTTATTTGCATAGTGACTTCTCAATTTAACAACAGTGAACTCTGCCTTATACAGGCAACCCTTGTAAGATTTATCCAATAACGAGCTAGGAACGCTAGCTCTTGCAACCAATAAGCACTCTCTGTTAAGGGCCAATCGGATTCCTCAGAACTAGCCAATCCGGTCCAATCAGAAGTGCAGGGCCAGAACCCTGCACTTTACCTCAAGCTCACACTTTATTAACTATAGTGCATACACATATTCCATTCCATTCCATTCCATTCCATTCCATTCCATTCCATTCCATTCTCTATTCTATTCTATTCTATTCTATTCTATTCTATTCTATTCTATTCTATTCTATTCTATTCTATTTCTACTATTCCATATTCTATTCTATTCTATTCTATTCTATTCTATTCTATTCTATTCTATTCTATTCCTATTGCTATTCCTATTCCATATTCTATTCTATTCTATTCTATTCTATTCTATTCTATTCTATTCTATTCTATTCTTATTCTATTCTATTCCTATTCCTATTCCTATTCTATATTCTATTCCTATTCCAATTTCCTATCCTATCCTATCCTATCCTATCCTATCCTATCCTATCCTATCCTATCCTATCCTATCCTATTCTATCTTTTGAATTATATAACTTTGTCGAATTTGCTGGTGAGATTTTTATAAACTAGAATCCATCTTCTCAATCGTGGTGACATTGACACTCTCTGTTTCTTTACAGCAGGTCAGACAATGGGAGACTCAGCAGTTGGTATCAGGCTGATGTGGTTCTGCTGAAAAGGTCAGAGGAGAAAGTAGAGGCTTGTGAGAAATCCTGGATTTCTCTTACAGTGTGTGAAACCATCCATTTTGAAAGTTGTGACAATTTTCTCCTACAGCTGAGACTGCATGGAATTCAACTCAAGGAATTTACCCGAGTAAAGAATAATTTGAATCACAACAGAAGCCATTAGCAGTGGAAAAACTAACACCTGCTAATATCAACCTTTGTGTTGAGAACAATTTGGAACAAATGGAAATCTGTGATAATAGCAGTAATTTCCTACGTGTGTCTTTACTGAAGCACTTAATAGATGCTTGAACCTTTTCTGAAATCTCTTCTATAGACCTGCAGAAAATATGACCCACGGTAAAACTGGGAGTAGAGATTTGCAGATTCTTTCTCAAAGCTGCCAAGAAAAAAAATATGAGTCAGCTGGTCTAGACCGAAGAGTCAAAACTTAAAGATTTTGATTGCAGAAACAGCAGGAGAAAGTTTAGGCGATCATTTCATGGAACTTTAAATTGTGAAAAATAATGTAGGGAAATGCATTAAAAAAAAACAACCCCAACCTTTAACACAGAAATAGTGTTGCAATTAGCAGTAATATAAAAGCATTATCATTGCCTGATTTTATATGAGAAAGGGGAGTGATATGAGATGGGAGAAGTCCAAAGATGGAAACCTCAGGTCAGACTGGCCTGAAGAAATGAACAGAAATTAGGAAGTAAAAGGAAGCTTAGAAGAAATAAGGTGAGGTGAAGTAGGATAGGATAGGATAGGATAGGATAGGATAGGATAGGATAGGATAGGATAGGATAGGATAGGATAAAGTAAGGTAGGATATGATAGGATGAGTCAAGATAACCTTTGTTATCACTTTTTCCTGTAAACACACTGGCACACCAAAAATGAAATTATGATGCTTGCTCTCAAGACAATAAATATATAACCACACACACACACACACACAAATTTTGAAAATAAAACAGAAAAAAAGATTCGATAGTTCACAAGGTTGATACTATATGATATCAGGCTATTACAGAATTTAGTTATTCTGCTTCAGATTCCACAAAGGCAAGAATTTGGCTTTTCTGTAAAGTGGCCTCCTGCATCTTATGGGACTATACAAATTTATCCTTTTTAATGAAAACTGCCCAGTTGATTCCTGAAACAGATGTGCTGTTTCATCTTGTCATAGAATAAATTCAGGATATATCTCCAATTTATTATCTTCCTCCCCAGGGATTTTTAAAACAATGTTTTACTTGTCTCTTGTAGCTATAGGATTTTTGACTAGCAATCTATTATTGCAGTTTAGCCTAGTCAAGGAGCAGTTGAAAAGTGTGGTTTAAGATGTAAAAATGGAGTTCATAATACTAGAAAAAGGATAACATTTGTTAAAATAAATAATGTGATTAAGTTCTAAGGCCTATGAAGAATTTACAGTAGTAGGTCAAGATTACCACTGAGAAGAAAGAATTAAAGATACGTTTCTGAGCATTGTGTACCTCTTTCTTAACCAATGCATAAAGTCGCATTACTTAATCAATGGAATCTTTGTCCCAAAGGTGCTTTTTCAGAAGGCAAATGGAGTTTCTTGTTGTTTTTTTGAAGACGTTTCGCTTCTCAACCAAGAAGCTTCTTCAGCTCTGACAGGATAGTGGGGAATGGAAGGGTTTGTATTCCTTGCAGACGGCTGGTCGTTTATTTCTTTTTGGAGGATTGTTGAGACCACTTGGCAGTTTATCTGTATCCTCAGGGTCATTTGAGCAGTGCAAATTGCTCCTCTAGTCTGCAGTTTTTCCTCTGGAAATCCGCTCTTCCTCCCACACCATCCAAAGGGTGCTTATCCCAATTTTATGGCTAAAAGTCTGTAGATATTCTCAGTCCTCCAGTCGTGGTTGTCCCAAAAGTGCTTATTCTGGAGGCAACTGGACCTCTTGCTTTCGCTCCTCATCCAAGAAGCTTCTTCAGCTCTGACTGGATGGTGGGGAATGGAAGGATTTACATTAAATTCCTTGCAGACAGCTGGTCATTTGCATCCTTTTAGAGGGTTGTTGAGCCCACCTGGCAGTTTATCTGTGTCCTCAGGGCCACCTGAGTGGTGCAAATGGTTCCTGCAATTTTTCCTCTGGAAATGTGTTCCACACCATTCAAAAGGTGTTCACCCCCAACTGTATAGTTAAAAGTCTGTAAAGATTCTCAGTCCTCCAGATGGTTCCCAAAGGTGTTTTTTCAGGAGACAACTGGACTTTCTGTTTTTTTTTCTTTTCAAGACATTTTGCTTTTCATCCAAGGAGCTTCTTCAACTCTGACAGAATAGTGGGGAATGGAAGGATTTGTATTTCTTGCAGACAGCTGGTCATTTGAGCACCACTCAGGTAGTACTGGGGACACAGATAAACCTCCAAGTAGCCTCAACAGCTCTCTAAAAAGGATGCAAATGACCAGCTGTTTGCAAGGAATACAAATCCTTCCATTCCCCACCATCCAGTCGGAGCTGAAGAAGCTTCTTGGATGAGAAGCGAAATGTCTTCAAAAGAAAAAAAACAGAAAGTCCAGTTGCCTCCTGAAAAAAAAAAACACCTTTGGGACAACCTGGATGACTGAGAACCTCTACAGGCAATGGAATCTTTGTTGTCCACTGTTACCAATTTAACAGTGGAACAAAGGAGAAAGATTATTTAGGATGTATTCTCTGGTGCCTACAGTTTTGATCCTTCTGCAGTGAATGATTTCTCAGGATTTTTTTTTCCTGGTCTGGTATACTCATTGTTACACTTTCCTCTATTTGGCAAAGAATCCAAACTAGCAACTGAAACAGATTAGTTGAAGCATTAAAATTTCCTAGAGGCAGAAAGGAAAGCCTGATTGAGGGAGGTTACCCTCAACATTACCCAAAATGCTGGGAGTCATCCTAGACAGAACCTATTTCTTCTTCCTGCTCTTCTCTAAACAAACTGTCTAGCAAATACGATGATAGCATCTTAGAGGTAATGTCATCCGCATACAGAAACGTGGACGAAAGCTTTTCTGTGAATCTTGGAATCCGAGTCCTGAAACAGCTACGTGTCTGTTTGCAAGACTAACAGCTGGGTTTTTAATTTCCTAAGCAAGTTTAAAAACAGCCAGGCTTGTTCTTGGAAGACGCTCATAAAATTAGTGGGGTTGAGTAACGCTCTTCAGAAAAACACTGGAAGATCTGGGAAGGCCGAGACATGGATTCTCCAAACCATGCAACTCAGAGCCATCTTGGTTTTCTCTTGAAGGCATTTAGCTTCTCAAACGGAACTGAAGCAGCTTCTTGGAAAAAAAGCTAAACGTCTCCCATGAAATACAAATAGAATCGAATGGAATAAAAAAACTTCATTGACACTTTAAATGTACACTAACCAGCCTACATTAAAATGAAATTTCATTGCATTCAGCTCTCAAAAGATAACCATTATGCGTACACACACACACACACATACACACTTATATGACAGAGAAAAACATCACCGTCTAATTTGAATGTATACATATGCATGGCAGGGGGAAAAGGAATGGGTGGGTGGCATAAGGAACAAAGCTGTTATAAAATCTCATAGTCTTGCTATAGATCTGTGCTGGTAAACCTATGGCACGCATGACAGAAGTGGCACACTGAGCCACTTCTGCCAGCACGTGAGAACTCACCCGGAAGAGCCCCATTGCGCATGCGTGCATGCGCCGCTGCCACCCGACAGCTGATTGTCAGGTATCTGGTGTGCATGCACAGGGGAGTGCGGAGATACGCAGGAGACATGTGTGCATGCACAGGGGTGGGATTCAAATTTTTTAACAACCGGTTCTGTGGGCGTGGTTTAGGTGGTGGGTGTGGCTTGGTGGTCACGTGACTGGGTGGACGTGGCTTGGTGGTCATGTTATTGGCTGGGTGTGGCCAACTCAATATCACTCCCATCGAGGAACGCATCTCCTCGCCTGGCCATTCATGACTGTGGGTATGCTGCAACAGTCGTAAGTGTGAAAAACGGTCATAAGTCACTTTTTTCAGTGCCATTGTCACTTTGAATGGTCCCTCCACACAAGCAAAGTAACAGCAAAGGAGGGGAAAAACACTCCAGAGATGTTCCTGAGACAGGAAGTCTAGTCCTGCCAAGAATGTGATAAGGGTTAATGGAGAGGCAGTTTCTGTAAGCAACACCAGAATGTTTCCTTCCTGCCTTTCTTACAGGATTAGCCCAGTAATTTCTTCTAACAACCAGTTCTCCAAACTGCTTAGAATGTGAACAAGCAGTTCTAGAAAATAGGTGCGAACTGGTGGAATCCTACCCTGTGCATGCAGAGATGCTCAGCATGTGTGGGGGATTGCCCATGCATGCGCAGATGGATGGCGCATGGGGGTGACCGTGCATGCATGCGCAGAGACGCACAGTGCACAGGGGGTGATCACACGTGCATGCGCAGATGCATGGTGTGTGGCAGGGAAATTGCATGCATGTGCAGAGATGCGCAGCGCATGGTGGGGAATCACATGTGCAGATGCATGGCGCACAGTGGGGGTGATTGCGTGCATGTACAGGGGGTGTGTGGGGGGCAGCACGCATTGCCTTCTGGGTGCTGGCACACAAGCGCAAGCACTGGAGCACGGGCCCAATTATTGGCACGGGAGCCAAAAAAGGTTAGCCACCACTGTATAGACACTTTGAAACCTCCCCCCAGAGGGGAAGAACAGAAATAGACCATGTAGTGGGTTTGTGGGGGCTTCTAACAATACTTCGAGCTCTAAGTAAAGAACACTTATAAGCAGTATCCTGAATAACGCAAAGCGAGCTTCCTATAATCTTCTCCACTGTCCTCACCACTCTCTGTAGGGACTTTCTATCTGAGGCACTGCTGCCATCAAACCAAACAGTGATGCAGTTTTTTTAAAACATTCTTGACCGTACCTCTGTAAAAAATGGCAGAGGACAGGAAGAGAAAGATATGCTCTCCTCATCCGATGTAAAAAATGCAAACAAAATGCACATTCTTTTTTTGAAAAGGCACCTTTGGGACTTTCTGTACTTCTATTGCAATACTAAATAATACCAGAGTAGCTCAAAAAAGGACCAAAAAAAAAAAAATGCATAACATCAGGATTTAACAAATGTAGTGTGGAGGTTATGGAAAATATTGGCAAAGATTTCCCTGTAATGATTGGTGCCTCAAGATCCATAACAATGGCATTCTCAAAACAGAGGCCAGGATCACTTCATCTCACACCATTTCAGCTCAACCATATTTGACATGGTTCCGAAGCTTTGGAACAAACCTCAAATTAATCCTAAATTACTAGGAGTTGCTGAATAGTCTCCAGAAGAGATTATACAACAAGAAACAGCAAGAACGGTTGGTGCCTGAAGGCCATTGCAGTAGTTAAACGAAGAGCTGAAACTTTTGTCTCCCAACCCAGATTCCTGGAAACCCAACAGCTAAAATTTGAGTCAGAGAAAGATGGAAGGGCACTATAGAAATGATCTTCTGACAACTAGGTCACAGATTCCTAAACCAGATTGATGTGACTTGGAAAGTTCACTCCCTCTATTACTCGGAGAAGATAATGCTGCAACTTTAATTAGAAATACCAATTATCGTAGGTAGCTCCCAATTCATAAGCCTGAAGTTTTTGGAAGCTGGTACATCAAACTGAGCAAAACACCACAGCCAGAGGTGGCCTTCAAAAATATGAGCAACCAGTTCTCTGCCTGGTTGCTGGGTGGGCGTGGTCATGGTGGGCGTGGCCTAGTCGACCTCCTGCACTATAGCAAGGGGGTCATTTTTGCCTTCCCTGGACTCCGGAGGCTTTTCACCCTCCCCTAGCCTCGGTACGGGCCCTGCTCTTACCTGGTATCAAACTGGGCTGTGTGGGGACTCCTGGGAGGGGAGGGGGGGGGCAGTGATGGGATCCAGCCAGTTTGCACCAGTTTGGGAGAACCGGTTGTTAACTTTCTGAGCAGTTTGGCGAACTGGTTGTTGGAAGAAATCGGCAGGGCAGAGAACCGGTTGTTAAATTATTTTGAATCCCACCACGGGGTGGGGCGACCGGTGGGATTTGCTGGTTCACCGGCCATAAAAACTAGCACGAGGGCAAACCTGTAGTAGCCCATCCCTCACCATGGCTAAATTGTGTCATTAAACTGCATTTGTGCAACGGTGACTGTAAATAACTGTAAAGGCAAAGTTGCTGAAGGCAAGATAGTTCTCCAGGAAAAGAGGATTGATAAACAAGTCTTCCTCGTACAAGGGGGAAGCTTTGGCACAATCAATATCCATCTAGTATAGTCTGTTAATTTCTCTGAGAAGACACCCAGAGGCATGTCCCCAGTATCCAGAATAACGCAGACAACAATACCAGCCCAAACCTGCTGAGATGTACAAAATTGCTGAGCAAGAATGAACGTTGAGTGAACCACACCTTCGCAGCCTGTGGCCATTTAATGCTCACACTTAATGTTGTTTGTAAATCCTGCCTCCTCATGGAACAAGGTTGAGCAGCCACAAAAAGGCAAACAAGAGGCATAAGAAGCAACAGTGCAACTTGACAACAAGCAAAGGCATGATGTGATTGATAAACTGTGGTTTAATGGAGGCAAGATCAGTTTGAGAACCTGCGCTCAACTCTATTGGCTTTCTTCCCCGAGTTGATTTATCATCTCTCTCTATATAAAAGCGAAAGACCACTCACGCATCATCACAAAATCTCCAAAACCATAAAGCCTACAAACTTGACATTTGGCATGTAGGTTCCTCTCGGCTTCTAGGTGCTCACTAAGAAAGGATTTTTCAAAATGACCATCAGAGCATTAGTATTTTCTATATTATTATTAACACGCTCTGATGCTAAGGAGTTCTACTCCCCCTCCCCACCTGAAAAGAAATCTCTTCCAAATGCAAAACACAAGCAGAGGAGTTTCAGTTTCAGTTTCAGAGCAGCAAGCAGCTTTAGTACAGTTGAGCTAAGCTAAGTACACGCCCAAGCTCCTTGTTGTCTCCTTCTTGCTCACACAGCAAATACTCTTTCAGTTTCCGTGTTTCAGATTCCAAACAGCCCTCGACTCTCTCACACACTGACAGGATGCTAGCCAGAGGAATATCGATGGATGCTGGCAGGCAGAGACGGAATTCCCCCCCCCCACTTATTTTCCTGCCCCAAAACAAAGTCCAACAAAGTTTCATAGTGAAGCACAGGTATCGAGATAGTTTATTGATAAGATTGCCAGCTTGTCTTTCTTCCAAGATTTCAATGGGAATCTCCCTTTATTTTTATTCCCACTACAGCAACTTGATGAGGTAGGTTTGGACCTACAGAGAATATATGGCTTAAAATCATTTGGGGATTTCCATGGCTGAGGCTGAGCACAGATTAAAACATGATTCCCTACTCCTATTCCAGCTCCTTAATCACGAGACTAGACTAGTCTGGAGCTCAGAAACAGGGATTGGCTCAAAGTCATACAGAAACTTCCATGGCCGAGCATACCGGGGCTCTCCTAAATCCTAGTCCAACACCTTAATTCTTCTAATTGTCCTGGACATCAAATGCAATGTGACAATAATTAGTCAATTATATCCACAAAGTCTTGACATCCGAATTGTGAAAATATCTGCAGACCCCTCAATCCCAGACATAAACTGTTTCAATGCCTTCCCTCAAAATGACATGATAGACCCCTGCACACCAGAACAACAAGACACAAGGACAGTTTTTCCTGAATGCCATCACTCTGCTAAACAAATAATTCCCTCAACACTGTCCAACTATTTATAAAGTCTGCATTACTATTACTATTAATCTTCTCATCACGCCTTATCACCCATCCCCTCCCACTTGTGACTGTATGACTGTAACTTTGTTGCTTGTATCCTTGCAATTTATATTGACTGTTTTCTAGTATGATTTGATTGCTTATTGGACCCTATGACTATCATTAAGTGTTGTACCTGATGATTCTTGACTCTTGATGAATTTATCTTTTCCTTTATGTCCCCTGAGAGCATTAGCACCAAGACAAATTACTTGTGTGTCCAATCACACTTGGCCAATAAAGAATTATATTTTATTCTTCATTCCAATATTCTATTCTATTCTAATTCCTGTTCCTATTCTATTGTTAAATGTCTGAATTTTGATTACATGACCATGAGAATGTTGCAACACTTGTCATGGTGAAAAATGGTCATAAGTCATTTGCAACACTTGTCATAGTGAAAAATGGTCATAAGTCACCTTTTCCCCATGCCTTTGTAACGTTGAATGGCCTCTAAGTGAACAATTGCAACTCGGGGAGTAGCTGTAATAAACTACAAGGAGATAACTGACAGTGAGAACAATCAACCCATGGAACAGAAGTTGCCTTCAGAAGTTGTGGGAGCTTCATCACTGGAGGCTTTCAAGA
>BHEV01063416.1:0-17457 GCA_004319985.1 Emydocephalus ijimae | reverse complement strand
AAAGTATTGGAACATTTATTGTGTCAGCTAGACTGTTTTCCTTCTTTAGTACAAGTCCTAAATAATATGGAATTTTGAAAAAAAAACTTGCTGGTTTTTTAGAATTGAATGTTGTTTTCTCTTATGTGTATAAAACTCTTGGTCCAAATTATGAGGATGTTTTCTTTTCTTAATCTGGGTTTTTCAAACAAGAAAATATATGCCTTTCAAAGCAAATATTTGGTTCGGTTGTTGGTAATCTGTATGAAATTATCATTCTCTGTTCACAACAATGTGAAGTCACAACTGTCAGTTCTTTAGCTAAGGTTAGCCTTCATATGCATCAAGTTCTTCTCAAGAACATAGAATGTCATAAAGCATTGTGGTCTTTTGCAATTAACAAGTGGACATTTTGGTCAAGGTGCAGATTTTCTAAATGGCACCCAAGATTTTTTGGTATGGCACTCAGTGTGCTGATAACCACTGAGACCATCACAGCCCATTTATCCCACAAACTCTCAGCTTTGATTTTCAAAGCTGATATTTTGTGATCTCCATTTTGTTTGTTTTCTGTTCTACTATTCCCTGGTATTGTCACATCAAGTATTCACACTTTCTACTTTTCAACCAGTTATATCTGGGGTGTTATGAGCCTATACTTTATTCCTGTATTCGGAAATCGCACAATATTTTATTATTCCTTGTGTGTCCAATCACACTTGGCCAATAAAGAATTCTTTCTATCTGTCTTTCTATCTATCTATCTATCTATCTATCTATCTATCTATCTATCTATCTATCTATCCATCCATCCATCTATTATTGATGATGATTATTACTTGTTTTTGTTATTTTTCTCCTGCTATTCATTTAACATCGTTATTGTTTTTGGTAAGCTACTTCCTGCATTTTTTTTTTAGAGAGAAACACAAACATTTAAGATGAACCTGAAATCTTTAAAAAGGAAGCATTTTTCTACAGATATTTGAGTTATTAATGGGCTTTTCCCCAATAACTACTAGTAGTTTTTGTATACTAGATGTAAACTCTTACTGTCTTTTGATCTAAAATGCATTTTATTGATGTTAATTATTGACTTTGCTACACATAAATATTCATTATTTGCATAAGTACTAAAATAAGCTAAATCTTTACTTTAATAACAGGAATATTAACCTACATATAAATTCTTGCTTTCTTGAACTTTTAAAACATTGCTATTTTCATTGCTAAAATGTCCCCCCTGGTAAATATAAACATCAAAAGCCAAATAAAGAAAATTTGCTTACAAAGCAATACAGCAGCATCTAACATTGTACATCATACAAGTTATCTCTCTACAGTAGTAACGGTTGGGTTTTCAAAATTCCAACATGACCTATTTGTTTCATCTAAGATGTTTTCAATAAGTACTTCCTTATCTCTTAATAAAATAAAATTAATGACATTTAGAAAAGAAATGTTCCAAGCTGCATTATTTCAATCTATGAATAACTATGAAAAAAGCAACATATATTTTCAATTCCATATCTTGCTTAGTAGCCAATTATTCAACAATCTATCCAAAATTCTTTTCAAGCAGATTTGTTTATTCTATTGGGTTGTCCTTAAATAATCTTTCCATTTACTTCAAATCTGTCACAACTCAGTGTTTAATCAGTGATGAAGTGAATGCACAGTAAAGAGCTGCTAGATAATTAGGGACTCTTTATTCATCCATGCAGGTTTTTGAGTAGACTATTGTGAACTTTAGGGATGATGAAGGCTTTTATTTGGTCATCTTGTTTAATCTGTTTCTGATGTCCAGCATTAATATGTGGGTCAGTATAAAGTCATTGTTTGGGTTTTACGCCTCTGAATTTTACAGTTTGTTTCTCATCTAAAATAAGTATCAAAATGCATTAAAATTAATGTGCCATATAAAACACTATCCATAAATGCATTTCATGAAAGAGCATAGAAAAATAGGTCAGGTAAATCATTATGATACAAAAATATTTATTTTATGTGGAAATACATTAATATACAAATACACCATTTTTTTCTGTTTTCAGACAAAACAAAATAGGATGAAAGAGATTTGTGGGTCAATATTTACAAAATTGGACTAAGTTGGTGATAAATGAATCTATCCAGAGGTGGTATTCAGCAGGTTCTGACCAGTTCTGGAGAACCGGTCGCAGAAATTTTGAGTAATGTGGAGAACTGGCAAATACCACCTCTGACTGGAGATTTTACAGTATCCTTCCCCTGTCACGCCCACCAAGCCATGCCCACAGAATCAGTAGTAAAAATAAATTGAAGCCCTCCACTGAATCTATCCACAATCAGAAAACACAGCAAATACAGAAACATATTTGAGTCTGGCCAGAAAGAGAAACCATATGAAAGGTATATCAATCTTCTGTTTGTTTCCTAAAACAAACTCATGGGAGGAAATTTCTCAGATACCTATATGAATCCTTCCTAGTATTTTCTTTCAAGGTAGGAACCCAATTCAGGGGAGGAAAGAGCTCAGACAAAATCATCACAAGTACAGATTGTAAATAATAGCCCACTTTCTTCATTGTATTATTTTCCCAAGGAATACTCATAATCATACTTCCTGACTTTGCTTATGCACACAATGAAATTGACCTTTCCTTTGCATCTTTGCCCTTCTTCTGGTTTTGAGTGTAAAATATAGTACTTCAGAAGATGTTATGAGAAACATTTTGACATTTTATTTAGTTGATTAAAAAAATTCCACATTCAAGCAGTGTCACTCTGGCTTCTTCTAATTTAATGTTGTTTATTCCTGAGTTTAAGGATATTAGAAAACTAAGAATAGTGAAGAGGAAGGAAAAGAGATTCTAAACAAATTTTGTACTTAGTGTTAAATTTTCCTAATAAATCCTGCAATCATTTGAACAGTCATCAAAAACAACAAGTGGAAAATATAAAGTTTGCTTCAGCCAAACTTTAGGTTCAGTCTTGAATTAAAATGTCCCCTAAATATAACTATGTCAACAGAATAATTAGTTGTCTGAAGTGAATCTATGCAATACATGTTCAAACAAGTTGTCTAGCATTGAATCAAATATTCTTTTGACACTATCATTTCATACTCTTTGAATAAAGGTGTTTCTAATATTGATCTAAATGAGGTTAGCAAAAATGAAAACATTGTTATTTGTGACCAGTGCAAGAATGAAAAGTAATAAAGGCAAATGCTACTTACTTCAAAGCATAGACTGTTTAGAGGTCTGTGAAAAAAAAAGAAATCAGATCAACATTTGCATAGACACTCATTACAGCTAATGAAACCAAGTTTCACGACTACGCGACACACATGTTTGAATCGAAGCCACAGCGACCTGAAGGATGGCATTCTTCTTCATCAGAATAAACTCTGTATCATAATAATATGCGTGGTCTATGTAAGATGCTATGAGGTGAAACTCTACGCATTAACCATGATTCATGTGATTCAGTTCATACGAAGAATGAAAAGTAATAAAGGCAAATGCTACTTACTTCAAAGCATAGACTGTTTAGAGGTCTGTGAAAAAAAAAGAAATCAGATCAACATTTGCATAGACACTCATTACAGCTAATGAAACCAAGTTTCACGACTACGCGACACACATGTTTGAATCGAAGCCACAGCGACCTGAAGGATGGCATTCTTCTTCATCAGAATAAACTCTGTATCATAATAATATGCGTGGTCTATGTAAAATGCTATGAGGTGAAGCTCTACGCATTAACCATGATTCATGTGATTCAGTTCATACGAATAATTATCATTAATAACAGTAATAATGGGTAATAAGGGTAATCAGGGGTAATAAAGAGTAATGAGGGGAAATTATTATAAATATCGAATCCCAGGAAACTCGGGATAGATCCAACTTTATTTTGTTTGCTTAGCTATTATCTCGGACTCCTTGTGGAGGAAGGAATAAACAACAAGCTTTTGTGCTACCAAATACTGAAACAAAGAGTGTCTTATTTTCTCCCTGCATTTGTGCCAAAGAGTAGCTGAGAGGAAAGTTGGATCTCATACATCCTATAATATTACTTGTGATATTATGGCTGAAGGTACTGCTGTTGATGGAGGTTTTGAGGACGTTTCAGAGGTGGATGCGGATAATACTGTTGGAGGGGCTGGTATGGTACCTGAGCAGCCCTCAATTCAGTTGGACAATAATGTGGTGTCTTTGGAAAGTGGACAAACAGATAACACGAGATGTGAAGAGGATCCTCAGCCTGTGATATGGCCGAAAATCCGGAAGGAATGGAAATTGGGATTGGAGTTGAGGAACGATATGAGGGGAAAGGTTTCACAAGGGAAACCTCCCACTTTTATGCTGCTGCCCTCTGGGACATTTGAGAAGTAGAGGGAATGACGGATTGCTGATGAAGATGAGTGTAGTACTTCTATGACCAGATTAAACGCTAGTACTTTGGAACTGCTCCGTGTCAAGTATGGTGACTTAAGCATTCGTAGCTCTACTCCTCAGACTGTTTGGGACAGTCCAGGAAGGGGATTTAGAATGGAAGACACATCTTTTTTTAGTTCAAGTGCCAGAGATAGCAGGGATATGAGTAGGAGGAGGTCGGAGGGTGCATTTTTTATGGAAGTAGATGAATCATTAGCAGATGTAGTAGGAGTATCAGGAACTCTGAGTAAAACCTCTAAACCAGTCCCAGGTTCCAGGGTTGAATTTAAGGATGTGCAGATGGGGAATAGACAAACAATTCACTTCTGGGGTCCATCAGGCACACCTGGATATTGGCCCCAAAGAATGGTTTGGGGTGGTCCTCCTCCTAAAAACACGTCCTTTGATGGGAACCCTGATAGGTTAGCATTATTTTTAAGCCAAATTGTGAGCCACCTAGAATTATATTCAAATTGCTATCTTTCTCAATGATCTATTATAGTTGCGTTAACTACAGTGTTAACAGGTGATGCTGCCAATTGGGCTGCAGAGTTGCATAGTGTGCATGCAAAGGAATTGATTGATGTTGGTTTGTTTTGGGATGCACTCAAAATTCAATTTGAAGATAGGTAAAGGATACATCAATATGAAGGAGCATTAATGTAATTGAAGCAGGATGGGAGGCCTGCTGTGGAGTATGTCAGAGAGTTTTGGAAATTGGCAACTAAGTTGCACACCTGGCCGGAAAGACTATTGATTAGAGGATTTAGATCTGGTTTAGATAGAGGATTGAGGCAGGCTTGTTTTTATAAGGGGGTTCCCCAGAAACTGGGGAAATGGTATAAAACAGTTGTGGAGTTGGATGTGAGACTGAGGGAGTTCTGTCCGATGTTTGGAGGGCCCAAAAGACAACTAACAGGAGCAGTAGCAGCATGGGGTAAGGTGGGGGAGGAGACTAAAAGATTGGTAGGGGAATGGGACTCATAAGGTGTTTCCGATGCCAAGATCTGGGACATAGGCAATGGAGTGTCCATCAATAGAACTAGATAATAGAAAACAGGTGACTCACATTCCAAGTGCCATAAGTTGCAATTTACCAAGTGGTGTCATGCTCTGTGGTATGAAACAAGGGACAGTTTCCTCTGAAAGATCTCAAGGGGTGTCACAAAAAACAAACATAGAAGTAATGACAAATAGACATGGGAGGAAAACACCTGATGGCAAACAACTACTCAAGGTAGTCTCAGGGTTATATGATAGTGGAGATGACAGTCCAGATGAGGATGATTTGGTGAGTGCACCCATTTGTGCACCCATTTGTTATACCAGTAGTATTGGAAAATCTAACAAGCAAATTGAGAGGTCAGTATGGATCATTAATCGACACTGGATGTACTAGATGTTTAATTAGTAAAAAAGTGGTTGATGAATTACAGTTAGCAGTGGAAGAACTGCCCAAACCTATGTGTTTTGAACCAGTGGATGGTTCATTATTAGGTGGGAGTCCTGCTACAATAATGACAAGCTCTATCAAACTAGAGATAGGGAGTCATTGGGAGTCTTTACGATTTATTGAAGTACCACAGATGAGGGAGGCACTAATTTTAGGTCTAGTATGGTTAGACAAATGGAAGCCCATGATATGGTGAGAAGATGGTTTCAGGAAGTTACGAATTGCAGTTGGCCCTATGTCCCCTCCATATGTAAATAATAGGGAAGTTGTAATAGCTATAGATGATTCTGAAGAACTACATTATTCAGGGGAATATAAAGACCTGCAGATGTGTTTAGCAAAAAGGAATGTGAAACATTACCACCACACAGAACAACTGATTGCGCCATTGATTTAATTCCTGGAGCAAAGTTTCCAAAACCAAGAATGTATGCCATGACTCCAAAAGAGATGGAGGAAATGTGACAATATATAGATAAAAATTTGGCGCGTGGATTTATTCAACCCGGGAAATCACCTATAGCTGCCCCTGTTTTATTTTGTGAGAAAAAAAGATGGTGGATTACGGCTTTTTGTTGATTTCCGTGGGCTCAACGCTATTTGTATGGACAATGTATATCCTTTACCACTAATCAACGATTTGTTAGCAATGTTAGCAACTGGCAGGTATTTTACAAAATTGGACTTATGAGAAGCCTATTATCGAGTTCGAATAAGAGATGGGGATCAATGGAAAACTATTTTTAATTGCCCTCTTGGAAGTTTTCAGTTTAATGTTATGCCATTTGGGTTGCAAGGGGCACCTGCTGTCTTCATGCAATTTATAAATGAAGTATTACAGGAACATTTATATTGTGGCATTCCAATATATTTAGATGATATTTTAATTTATACCAAAACAATGGAGGAACATGTGGCCTTAGTGAGGAAAGTTTTGAAAAAATTACTTGACGCCAAGTTATATGTGAAACTTTTGAAGTGCAAGATTCACTGTACATCATTGGATTATTTGGTGTACAGAATATCCAATAAAGAAATAGAAATGGATCCCAATAAAGTCAGAGCCGTAGTTGATTGGAAAGAACCAAAAACACAAAAGTAATTTCAAAGTTTTTGAGGATTGGTGAACTTTTACTGGCAGTTTATTCCTAAATTCACACAAATTGATTTACCATGAACAGAATTGTCAAAAACTAAACAAGTGCCAAAACTCAGACCTAGTCAACCCATTGTGTGGTCACAGGAGTGTCAGCGAGCATTTGATGACCTGAAAGCTTTATTTGCTCAAGAGCCCATTTTAAAATATCTTGATACAACTAAAAGTTTTGTAGTACAAGCTGATGCAAGTGATGTGGCTGTAGGGGCTGTTCTCTTACAGTATAACATTGATGGACAATTACAGCCATGTGCATATACATCATGGAAATTTATAATCACAGAACTCAGGTGGGCTATTTGGGAAAAGGAGGCTTTCACTGTAAAATGGGCACTTAGTACATGGAGACACCTATTAGAAGGGTTGAAAGAAAAATTCAAAATTTTGGACAGATCATAAAAATTTACAAGCATTACAGAAACTGAGAAAGCTATCCCCTAAACAAGTATTTGTATTTTAAACATTTTGATTTCCAGTTGCGATATGTTCCAGGAGGTAAAAAATTCATGGTGGATGCATTATCTAGACTACATCAATACAATGTGTCTAGAGACGAAGTTATTCAGCCCATGATTTCTGGAGAACCATCAACCGAACAAATTCAGATATTGACCACGAAAGAGATAACTAAAAAGGAATTACAAGAGGCTACAAAATGGATGTATGGATAAAAACAAAAAATACTGCCTGTTTAGATAAAGATGGGTTGTATTGGAGAGGGGATAAAATATATGTTCCATCAAATTGTAGGAAAAAGATATTATCCCAATGTCATGATGTAAGGCAGTCTGGACACTTTGGATTTTTAAAAACACTACATTTGGTAAGGCAGCAGTTTTGGTGGCCACATATGAGATCAGACATTGAACAGTACATTAATGAATGCCACATTTGTGCTACTACGAAACCTCATGTAAGAAAATCTTTAGGACTATTACAAATTGTATTGGATCCAAACCATCTGTGGCAAGATATAGCCATGGACTTTATTGTGGAGTTGCCCAGCAGTAACAGATATACAGTAATCTGGACTATTATAGACTTATTTTCAAAACAAAGTCACTTTATACCATGTAAAGGATTACCTTCAGCAACAAAATTAGCCAACCTGTTTATAAAACATGTATATAGACTACCTGGCACACCCAGGAGGATAATTTCGGATAGAGGTGTGCAATTCACAGTACAATTTTGGAGAGTGTTTGTACACCTTTTAGGATGCTCTCAAGATCTTAGCTCTGCATACCATCCCAGCACCAATGCGATGATTGAAAGGTATTTGAGATCATATACATCTTACCAACAGCAAGAATGGCTGATTTACTTCCATTTGCTGAAGTAGCATATAATAATGCTATACATGAAAGCACAGGATATAGCCTATTCCAGGTAGTAAATGGGATAGAATTTGTGTCAATCCCTGATTTACAATGTGATGAACAACAACCCATTAGTGTCCAAATGTGGTCAAAAAAAGTTCAGGATAGTTGGGATAAAGTAAGAGAGACTCTCAATAAAACAGCACTAGAATATAAACAACAAGCAGACAAGAAAAGAAAAGTTTGAAGAAAGGTTTCAATGCCTGGAGACTATGTTTACCTATCAACTAAATATATAAAATTACACCTAAATAGTCAAAAATTGGGACCAAAATATATTGGACCTTTCCAAATTACGAAAGTGATAAATCCCATAACTGTAAAACTTAAATTGCCACCATGGTTACATCAAATACATCCTGTGTTTTGTGCTAATTTACTGAAGCCTGTAGAACACATTGATATACCTCAACTTGAGGAATCTGTAATAGCTAAAGATGTAACCCATGCTGAAATTGATAAAATTCTAGATTCGCGGATATGTAGAAAAGTGTTACAATAATTAGTGAGATGGAAAGGATATCCTGAAACAGAGGCAACCTGGGTGAAAGTAGCAGATGTGTGTGCAAATAGACTGATAAGGCAATCCCATACCAAATATCCCAATAAACTTGGACCACAAGTAGAGAAATAATTAGTGATAGAATGTATTTTGTTTTATAGACTGGATCCTGGTAGAGGGGGACGCATGTCACGACTACGCAACACACGCGTTTGAATCGAAGCCACAACAACCTGAAGAATGGCATTCCTCTTCATCAGAATAAACTCTGTATCATAATAATTTGCGCAGTCTATGTAAAATGCTCTGAGGTGAAGCTCTACGCATTAACTACGATTCATGTGATTGAGTTTATATGAATAATTATCATTAATATCAGTGATCATGGGTAATAAGGGTAATCAGGGATAATGAAGGGTAATGAGGGAAAATTATTATAAATATTGAATCCCAGGAAACTTGGGTTAGATCCAACTTTATTTTGTTTGCTTAGCTATTATCTCGGACTCCTTGCGAAGGAAGGAATAAACAATAAGCTTTTGTGTTACCAAATACTGAAGTGAAGAGTGTCTTATTTTCTCCCTGCACTTGTCCCAAAGAGTAGCTGAGACCAAGTATTAAGCACATTAGACTGTTTTGAAGTTTGTCCAGGGTAGCACTTAACTCTGCAAACATTCTTATTTTAATTGAGTTAAGACATAAGCTCTTATTATATGCTGTCATGTATCTTAAAACAAGATACATTCTGTTATTTGTAAGCAGTCTTTGAAAGTTTTCGATAGTTTGTCAATTTGCCTATCATAAGATAGGCAAGTTCTAAAAAATACTAATACAGTAGCTATCTAAATGATACCTGGTCTCCAGATGATATATGGAGGAGACTATTAAACACTGCAAATCTTTGCAATGTGATAGCCAATCAGCATCTTTAACAATTGAAAAATTCGATAAATGGGATGGAGAATTTTGTCTCCCTGCTGTTTTGAGCAAGAGCAAGAACATCAAAGCTAAAGAGAGGGAACAAGTACAGAAGTAGGTATCAGGTGATATAATATTTTATTTTATTTGGCCATCATTTCTGAAAAACTGTAAATGACAAAATTAATTTCATTCATATATTGCAATGCTTGTTATTTGAAAATGAAATAATGGAATCATAGAGTTAAAAGGGACTATGAAAATTATCTCATCCAGCTATGTTTTCAAACCAAGATCTTGAATGCATTGAAATCATTTGTGGCTGCTGGATGTATCAGAGGAGATTCCCAAAGTGGTCCAAACCATTTTGACACAATCAATCATGTGTTCTTCTGTTCTTTATCAAGATAAACTGTGCCTGCCTTACTTAGTCCTAAAATCTACTTCCTGCAGTTTCCACAAATATGTGTGTTGACCAGTGGTGGGATTGAATTTTTTTACTACCAGTTCTGTGGGTATGGCTTCGTGGGTATGGCAGGGGAAGGATACTTTAAAATCTCCAGTCAGAGGTGGTATTTGCTGGTTCTCCAAACTACTCAAAATTTCAGCTATTGGTTCTCCAGAACTGGTCAGAACCTGCTGAATACCACCTCTGGTGTTGACCTTGGGAAGAAGTGAGAAATCTCTTGAACCTCTCATAAAAAGGAAAAGACATAGAAGAGACCAGGAAAAAGTTCACAAAAACAAGCCTGAGGCACCAAGTCTTGAACCTCTCATAATTTTAGGAAACCAGTTTAGGGAATTAGTTTAGCAGAAAAATAATTTTTATTTCAATTGTTTATTTAAATCTAATTTGTGTTCTCCATACATGTTGAGTAAATCAAGCATTATGCAATTTGGCACATCTTTATATTGGTGACACTGATGTGCTTAGGAACTTTTCTTGCCCTTTATACAGTATTTTTTCTGGCATAGATTCTCTCTGTGATTTGAACAACTCAATATTTCAATCCTGTGGATGGTTTATATGTGGGATTGTTGTTCAAACAAGAAACAGAACTTTTATATTCTCTTTTTGTTTTTTTCCAAAATTATTTTATTTACTGTGTCCTTGTCCAAGAATTGCTATTGCAGTCTCTGCAGCAAGGGTAGCCCTTAAAAGCCTGAACAGGCCTTTTACTTGATTTCTAATTTTTATTTCTTTCAAATGCCTATTAAAAGTATGTAGTTAGATTAGGAATAAGATAGAGATATATTTAATTTACCTGTGAATACAAACTTACTATACCTAATTTTATATTTCCCAGTCAACATAGCCAGAAACTAACATGTTTGTTACTCCATCTATACTAGGAAAATTGAAACTAAAATAGAGACATTTAGAGAAATGTGAACCAAAATGAACATAATTTTTATAAATGAACCTTATAATGAACTGTATAAAATGGGAAAAAGTGACAACTCCATTCTAATTTCGGTTCAAGTTAACATATCAGAAAAGCCAGTTATTTAAGATTAAATCTCTCTTTCAATGGAACTTCTTAGTCATCCAGGTCATGGTTGTCCAAAAGGTGCTTTTTCAAAAGGCACCTAGACTTTGTTTTTTCGTGAAGTCATTTTGCTTCTCATCCAAGAAGCTTCTTCAGTTCAGTTGCCTTTTGAAAAAGCTTCTTTGAGACATTAAATGTCAATGAATCTCATTCTGCAATATATAGCAGGGGACAACCCCCCACCCCCAGTATAATATGAATAATAACAGATAATATATGTCTAGATTTATGGAAGATTATGATGAATGATTATAAAATAATCAATTTGCCCTCAACAGATTTAGTCATAGTCCTCCACATCTGGTGTGGTTGGATTGACAGCTGTGCCTTTTTATGTCCTGGAATGATACCTTGGATTTTAACCACAGTAAAGCTTAGAAATTAATAATTTGCTTTTTCTTCATTTAGTCAATTCATGCATCCATTTTAAATCCATTTTGTACTATCTAAATCTCAAGCTTGTCAAAATGTGAAATAAAGCATTATATTTCATTCACATTAAAAATAAGCATATTTGTTCATAAATATATATTCCACTTATTTTGTTCCCAAAGTGGCATATTCTTTTCCTCTATTTTATCTCAAAACATCTCTCTTAGGTTTAAAAAGAGAGTTACACATCTGTTATGCTTAACATTTTCCCTAGTTACGAGAAAACAAGAAACAAATAAACAGAATCTCTCCAGAAGATTCTTATGGTTAATTAGTTCTTGATTCCAATTGGCCATAATGGAATTCAAATGACTCTTATTAAATAATCATCCACGGGGGCCACAGACTGATTCCAATTTCTCACTTTGTGATCAAAGACTAGGCCAAAACTCTAAGGAGAAATTTGGCACTGAATGCTCTATCTTTCCTGGCCCTGTTGTGAGAAATGCCACAAAGGGAACATAATACAAGATGAGGAATAGAGGACAATTGAAAAATAAAGCCTTTATTTCAATCGAAGCAGGGAAAATCCCATTGCTTTCATTTGCTGCCAGGATTTTGGGATCATAGAGGGAGAAGCAGGTAAGTTTGACCATGTAAGCAAGGCCATTTTATTGATAAAGAAAGCCATGGTTTTTAAAGGCATCAGCAGTGCTGGAAATAGTATTGTCTTATTAACTTATTATTAGAGGAATGTAGATGGGTTTAGAAGCATACTTTAATTGACTATGGGATGTCTGCTCAGTTATATTGCTGCATCCTCCTTATTAAATTTACCTTAGCAATTGCAGAATCTGACCTTGGCCATCTCTAGTCAATTTGATTCTGCCATTATGAAGATAAGCAATACTTTAACAAAGGAAAGTTTGTGGGGCCATCTCTCTGTCTCTGTCTCTTTCCCTCTCTCTCTCTCTCTGCGTGTGTTCTGAAAAGGAACACATTCCTGAGGTATGATGGGATAATGTAAGTAGAGAAGCTGAATCTGGTCTCTGTCATATCTTCATGGAAATAAGATGTCTTAAAAATAAATTCTCTTTCCCAAACTTTGTTTCACAAAGTGATATCTTCCAGAACTGTCAAGCAATTGTTCCTCTCATTCCTAACCCCTGGGACAGTACTGTTCCTATATAGATGATGGGATTAGTCTTACTGTTTTATGCATCAGATGCCAGATTGAGGAAAGCTAAAATAAAGTTTTTTTCATAGGTGGAAATACTACTTCATCTGATTAAATCTGGGACTGCTTAATATTTGTCATTCTGCTCATGTTATCATCGATTCATGGAGGGGGCAAGCAGAGGCCAGTTCTGAATGTAGATATTCTAAATGTAATTTACAATAATCTGGTAGACGCTGCTGGAGAAATGAATCCATTTAATGAAAACAAACAGGAAACATTGCCCAATTTTAACAGACAAAATGAGAATCTAATTAAGTTGAAAAAATGACTGGCTTCAATGTCACCGAGTTGGGTCTCAGTGGCATTTGTTTTCCCCAACAATCTTTGCCAGGAATGGAAACAAAATGTGGCATTTTACAGGCCTGACAGCTCCCTAACCTCCATCAAACAAGAAATAACTTTAATATTACTAAAGAAATGTTACTTGCTGGCAAATGGGATAAATGTACCAAGGAGAGTGAAATGACATTTTTCTCTCCTCCCCTGTTTCTGTCATGCTCTAATATCATTTAGTAATGTTGGCTGTTGTGAATGCATAAAGGTTAAATAAAGTTATCTTGAGCTTGGAGTTAAGTGCAGGGTCCTGGCCCTGCACTTCTGATTGGCTGTTAATGGCAGGATCGGATTGGCCCGTTCAGGGGAATCTGATTGGCCATTAATGGAGCATTCGTATTGGTTAATGGAGCGAGCGCTCCTGGATTGTTATTGGTTAAAATAGTTATTGGGTTGCCTATATAAGGAAGGCTATCGCAGCTGTCCAGTTTGAGCTGTCACACCATGTAAATAAAGAGTTGAAGTTCACTGTTTCACCGGCTCGTCTCCATTCTTTCTCGCCCATGCTTCAAACATAACACTGGCGATGAGGATGGGATGTGGAGACATCAAAGCTGACTGAACAAAGAAGAAGCCGAGCACGTGACTGACAACGCTCAACGCAGGAACCATGTCCAGCGGCGTTGTACCACCCGCTCCATTCGACCCAGCACAAGAGGACTGGGAGTCCTACATGGATCGTTTCCAAATGTTTTTGGAAACTAACAATTTGAAGGATGCCTCAACCGGGAAGAAACGGGCGGTATTCCTAATGCATTGCGGACAAACCGTATTTAAGATGGCTAAAGCACTAGCCAAACCAGCAGAAGTGAAGGCTATGGACTGGGACGTCCTCGAATCCCTACTGAGAGCCCATTACGCGCTGACCGTGCCCACGCTCGTAAGATGGCACGAGTTCTGCCAAAGAATCCAGCAAAAAGGAGAAAGTGTCGCTGACTTCATCGCAGATCTCTGAAACCTGGGAGGCCTCTGAGGGTTCGCCGACCTGGAAGAAGCGTTGAGAGATAGAATAGTCCTGGGATTAGATGCACCAGGCATGCAAAGCAAGGTGATGGCGAAAGGCGACGCTGATCGCTGATGCTACTGCAGTGGAAGCAACCAGGAAGTCAGCTGCCCAATTGTGCCGCAACCGCACTCCAGTACACCAACCGACAGGTGACATTTCACCCAAGTCAGAAGGACAGCTTTCGACGACCCACTACGAGGACCTCTCTTCATCATCAGACAGCGACAAAGAAGAGGTCCATCGACTACAGTCCGATTGGGACCACTACCCGAAGTCCCTACACATGTGCGCTGGCTGTGGAGCCAACCATTCCAGGTCCGAATGCAAATTCCGTGACGCGCTCTGCCATGAGAACGGGAAGAGAGGCCACATTGGACGGGTCTGCTGAAGCTTACAGGGACCCGGCCTGGCCTCGAAAGGGGCGAACTATCACCAATCGACAAGAAACCGTCCTGTAAGGCGAGAACCAGTAAACCACTCCTACAGAAACCGAACCTTGAATCGCCCTACGAAGCGAGAAGAGGCTCACCAAACTATCACTATCGGTCATGCCTCTTCCGTGGATGCCAAGAAAATCCGAATTACAGTGGCCATCGAAAATCAGCCTTGCCAAATGGAAGTCAACTCGGGATCATCTCTCTCGATGGTTTCCTGGAGGACCCTCAAACAACTCATCCCTACTATCCAGCGGCAAGACCTCCATTTCTGAAGACTTATCCTTAAAGACTATCAAGGGAATCGGATTCCAGTCGTTGGATCCAGCCGAGTCAGGGTCTCATTCAAGAACCGCATGGCGTACTTACCTCTGACTGTAATCGACAAAGATCGGCCTTGCCTACTAGGCCTCCAATGGTTCACGCCACTTGGCATTGAAGTGGCAGGCATTAACTGAATCAGCAGCAGTGACTGGCAGGAGGACCTGGTCCACGAATTCAGGGACGTCTTCGCGGAAAAACTAGGCGAGTACAAGGGGACCCCGATATCGTTCAGCCTTAATCCAAAAATAGCTCCCATCCGCCTTAAGCCCCGTCGAGTTCCGTTCGCCTTAAAGCCGAAAATCGATGAACAACTCGATAAGTTAACAGCTCAAGGGTTGTTAGAGCCAACCGATCAGTCTCCCTGGGAGACCCCAATCATAACACCAATCAAGCCGGATGGTTCAATAAGAATTTGTGTGGACTACTGGGCCACTCTGAACCACGCCCTACAGCAAAACGCATATCCGGTCCCGGTGGTGCAGCACCTCCTCCATTCCCTGGGGGGTGGAAAAGTCTTTGCAAAACTTGACTTAGCTCAGGCATATCAGCAACTACCTGTTGATGAAAAGACGGCACAGGCACAGACAATTGTGATGCACCGAGGTGCCTTTAAATGTACCAGGCTCCAGTTCGGAGTCAGTGTAGCCCCGGGAATTTTTCAGAGCCTTATGGAGAGGCTACTACAAGGGATGAAAGGCGTGGTCCCCTACTTTGAAGATGTATTAATTGCTGCACCTACCACGAAAATCTTACGGGATCGTTTAAAATTAGTTCTACAGAAATTCCAAGACGCCGGTCTTAAAGTAAAAAAGAACAAGTGTAAACTGTGTACAGATCGTGTTGAATTTTTAGGGTATTTAATTGACAGTCAGGGTATTCACCCAACCGACAGTAAGTTAAGAGCAATAAAAAATGCTCCCAGACCTCGGAACAAGGCCGACCTCCAGGCGTTTCTAGGCCTTATCAACTTTTATAATGTATTTCTACTGCACAAAGCAACTATCGCTGAACCTTTACATCATTTACTGGACAAAAAAGCAATTTGGGTATGGGGTCATAGAGAAGAACTGGCATTCCGTAATGTAAAAAAACTGCTGACTTCTGACGCTGTACTCATGCAGTACAATGAGACTTTGCCGTTAAACATCACATGCGATGCTTCACCTTTCAGAGTGGGCGCCATTTTGAGCCATGTACTGCCTAATGGTAGCGAAGCCCCTGTTGCATATTTTTCAAAGACGCTTTCGAAAACCAAGTGAAATTATAGCCAAATCGATAAAGAAGCCCTTGCGATTGTGTCTGCCATTAAAAGATTTCATGAGTACGTGTATGGCCAGGTTTTTACTATCGTGACTGACCACAAACCATTGCTGGGGATAATAGCCTGAGATAAACTGACTCCCTCCATATTATCCCCCAGGATGACTCGCTGGTCAGAATTCTTGGCTGCTTATAATTTTCGGCTGCAATACTGCCCGGGGAAAGCCATTCCCCACGCTGACGCATTGAGCCGAGCACCGCTTCCAGAGACTCTCGACGACCCCGCGCCAACCATAACCACGTTACAGATCGAGACACTCCATACACCACCATTAACCGCCCGAGATATCGCGAGAGAAACAAGACGTGACCCCACCTTAGCGCGAGTCCTAAGTTGGGTGGAACGTGGATAGCCATTGGATCAGATACCAGATGACTTCGCACCATTCAAAACTCGACAAACAGAGTTATTTTCTCAAAAGGGCTGTATCATCTGGGGTGATAGAGTCATGATCCCAGAGCGACTCCAACAAGCAGTCCTGAGAACATTGCACGATGGCCACCCCGGTATCGTGCGAATGAANCAACCGAATGGGAGACACCATGGGGACCCTGGTCCCGTATTCACCTGGACTTTGCTGGGCTGACCAAAGGCCACACCTTTTTACTAACCGTCGATGCCTACTCGAATTGGCTCAAGATTCACCGCATGATGAACACGACTACAGAAATGGTCATCAAGAAATTGGACAGACTGTTTGCAACCCACGGATTACCAGACGTTCTGGTATCCGACAACGGGCCCCAATTTACCGCGCTGTCTTTCAAGCAGTACCTGGCTGACTGCGGTATCCGACATGCGTTCACTTCGCCGGCACACANTAAGAAAACTTTGCAGAAATTAGAATACGACAACATCAATGAGAAAATCAACTGAATCCTTTTTCTACAGCACATCACACCTCACAGGGTCACCAACAAAACTCCCGCCGAACTGCTTATGGGACGAAAGCTCTGCTCCCACCTCGACTGGTTACACCCAGCTAATGAACCGGAAAAACCACTCGGATCCAGCGGCCGATGCCATACCTTCCAGGTAGGCGATTTGGTGTATGCTAAAAACCTAT